>CM034359.1:0-117175 GCA_019925275.1 Mytilus edulis
AATGTCACAAGTTGTTACTAGTAACGATAACAGTTCTGTCTGATGAACTCTAGGAGATGCGGTGAAAGTGCTAACAGAAACAATGTTTGATTTATAACGTGATTTTTGTCAAGCCTGCAACTTTTGTTGCAGAAAGCTCGACATAGGGATAGTGATCCGGCGGCGGCTACGGCGGCCGCGGCATTAGCTTACTTCTTAAAAGCTTTATATTTTAAAAGGTATAAGACCTGGATGCTTCATACTTTGTATATAGATGCCTCATGTTACGAACTTTCCGTCAGTCACATGTCCAATGTCCTTGACCTCATTTTCATGGTTCAGTGACTACTTGAAAAAAAAGTTAAGATTTTTGTAATGTTAAATTCTCTCTTATTATAAGTAATTGGATAACTATTTTTGGTATGTGCGTACCTTGCAAGGTCCTCATGCCCGTCAGACAGTTTTCACTTGACCTCGACCTCATTTCATGGATCAGTGAAAAAGGTTAAGTTTTGGCGGTCAAGTCCATATCTCAGATACAATAAGCAATAGGTCTGGTATATTCAGTGTATGGCAGGACTGTAAGGTGTACAAGTCCAACTGGCAGGTGTCATCTGACCTTGACCTCATTTTCATGGTTCAGTGTTTATAGTTAAGTTTTTGTGTTTTGGTCTGTTTTTTTATACTATATGCAATAGGTCTACTATATTTGGTGTATGGAATGATTGTAAGGTGTACATGTCTAGCTGACAGGTGTCATCTGACCTTGACCTCATTTTTATGGTTCAGTGGTCAAAGTTGAGTTTTTGAGTTTTGGTCTATTTTTCTAATACTTTATATGCATTAGGTCAACTATATTTGGTGTATGGAAATATTTTATGATCTATATGTTTGTTACACAGGTTTTATTTGACCTTGACCTCATTTTCACGGTCCATTGCTAAGTGTTAAGTGTTTGCGTTTTGGTCTGTTTTTCTTAATTTATAAGCAATAAGTCAACATATATTTGTTGTATTGAAGAATTGTTAGCTGAACATTCTGCCTAGTATGGTTCATCTGACCTTGACTTCATTTTCGTGGTTCATTCATGATTGATCAATGTTTCGTTTTCTTGGTTAGTGTTGAGTTTAAGTGACAGTTGTAATAAAGCTTTATATTTAGGTCTATCAACATAATATCAATGATTAGTAAAGAAGGCGAGACATTTCAGCGTTTGCACTCTTGTTTGTGCTTTTTATTTTTAAGCTATATATATATATATGTATGTTCTTTGAAAATTTCTTAATACATTATAGGTCATCAAAAATGTGTGTCATTAATATTTACATGTACTTGGGACCTTTTAAATGTTCAAAACTGTTCTATTTGCTTAAAAGTAATCTGAAGCAATTTCTAGACATGCTTCTATCATCAAGGTAAAAAGCCTTGTGACCTAAATATTGATTAATCAGTTAAGCTAAAAAAAAAAAATTTCATTAATAAAAAAATTTACAGATGATTAAGTATAAAACAATTATATATCTATTTCAAGGAAACTATAAGAATGTTTAAAATTTTAAAAAGTCACAGAATCTAAATAGAAAAATTGTAACTTTGCATTATTTGTTAAAGGGACACTCAGTGACAGTATGGACTCAGTTCATCATTATGATAGGAGCACATGTCCTGTGCATGCTGTGTATATATAGTATAATAGATTTATTATGTCTATTCTATCTTAAGTTTGGTTAAACTGCCTACTGGGAAAACATTATTACATGTTTACATTCCCAATTACTACTATTAGTCAATTATGTGTGAAAAATGTCAATTTCATGGGTTTTAATCCCCCAAGATATAAATGAAGAGATATAAAACTTTTATTCTCAGTACTGTCTCAGTTACTTACTTAAAGACAATAAAAATATAAAATTAGGGTAATATAATATTCTCCCCAAAAAATGAACATTGAGAAGTTCTCATTCTGATACACATTTCAAAGATCAATAAAATCATATTTATCTTTTATAAATTAGATGTGAGGACATGATGGGTAATTTATAAACTCTTTCCTTACTTAGAAAAAGCACCTGGTTTCCTTAAGAGCAGAACATTTCAGGGGAGGATGCAGAGCCTCTATATATTTACCATTCTCCTGGATACTGATTTGTGAACATGTAAAAATAAGGCAGATAAATCACTCATGTAACCTCAACAACGATAGCGACAAATGTATAATTTTATTTACTTTTTTCAATTTCTCATTGATGTGATGTAAATTTTCTGTTAGAAACTCACACGACTGTCTATCTAAATTAGTGTGACAGTTGCACAAGACTGTTTTATCTTAATTTTGCAGATTTTTTTTCTAGGTGTACAACTGTGCAATTATTGAACATCAGCTTGAAATGCAATGTGACCTAAAAGACAGCATAATAATGGACAGATGTAAGTAATGATAAAATAGTCAATGATATGGGAAATGTATGAAATTGTAAGAAAAAAGTAGACAGACATATTATTTTACACCTGTCTCTCCGTCGGTCAGTTAGCTATAGGTCAAAGTACAGCCTTCAACAATGAGCAAAGCTCATACTGCATAGTCATATACATAAGCCCTGAAATTACAATTGTAAAACAATTCAGAACTAATGACCTTAATATTAATATATACAAATAAAATAACTAAAAACAAATATATGCAACACAGCAACATACAACAACCACTGATTGTCCAGGTTTCTGACTTGGGACAGGCACAGAAGATGGCAGGATTAAACATGTCAACGGGATCCAAGCCCTCATAAAATCATGTATTTTAGATATTCTCCTCAAGAAAATCTGATACATGTATATCAGAAATGTAATTAACATCAACCATTGTCAACACTTTTAAAAGTTGTATTTAACTTTATTTGATTTATGCTTATTCAAAGAAGATGTGGTATGATTGCCAATCAGACAACTCTCGACAAGAGACCAAATGACACAGAAATTAACAACTTAAGGTCACTGTACTGCCTTCAACAATGAGGAGCCCATACCACATAGTCAGCTATAAAAGGCCTCCAAATGACAAATGTAAAACAAGAAAACAAAAAACTAACTGCCTAATTTATGTACAAAAAATGAACAAAAACAAATATATGTAACACATCAACAAATGACAACCACTGCATTAAAGGCTCCTGACTTGGAACAGGCACATACATTACATTGTACCTTAATATTTTAATTCACATATTGGTATAAAATCTATTATGTTTTTGTACGGTCCAAATTTTTTTTTTGGATTGTATAATGGTATGATGTCGTGGTCGTCATCGTCCGAAGACACATTGTTTTCCGGATAATAACTTTAGTTTAAGTGATTAGATCTTTATGAAATTTTCTCAGAAGGTTCAAAGTACCACAAAAGGAAGGTTGGGATCAATTTTGTGGATGATGGTCCCAACTGTTTAGGGATTAGGGGCCCAAAACAAGCATTTTTCTAGTTTCAGGATAATAACTTAGTGTACAAGTATTTAAATTGCTCTGAAATTATACCTCAATGTTGAGACCACACGTAGAAGGTTATGATTCATTTGAGGGGTTATGGGGCCAAAGTTTAGGAATTCAGGGCCAAAAAGGGGCCAAAACAAGCATTTTTATAGAAGCTTCTCTTCTGTTAAGGGGTATGTTAAGGGGCATAAAGAGGGGAGGGATTAACATTAGAACACTATGGGATTTTATTTTAAAAAAAAATCAAATGACTTGAAAACTGTAAGTGATAAACCCATGCAGTCTTCAGAAATGATCACAGGACAATAAAACAAATCAAATGAAATATAGGGTGAGTCCCTGGGGGTAATTTGAGAATGTGCTATTATCTTGTAAACTGTCCAGACCCCCACCCCTAAACCATATATATTCCTGTATGGGACAATAAAACAAATCATATAAAATAAAAGGGAAGTCCCTGGGGATCACCCCAACCCCTCTTGTTTGAGAACTTGTAAATGATCAAAATCCCCACCCCTAAACCATATATATTCTTGCATGGGACAATAAAACAAATCAAATGAAAGAAATGGGAATTCCCTAGGGGTCATCCCCACCCCCTCTTGTTTGAAAACTTACTTGTAAATGGTCCAGATCCCCACCCCTAAACCATATATATTCTTGCAAGGGACAATTAAACAAATGAAATGAAATAAAAGGAATTTCTCTGGGGTTAACCCCCACCACTCTTGTTTGAAAACTTGTTAACCATCCAGAACCCCACCCCTAAACCATATATATTCTCGTATGGGACAATTAAACAAATCAAATGAAATAAAAGGGAAGTCCTTCAGGTTTACCCCCACCCCCTCTTGTTTGAGAACTTGTAAACAGTTCAGATCCCTACCCCTAAACCATATATTTTCTTGAATGGAACAATTTAACAAATCAAACCAAATATAGGGGGAGTCTATGGGGTTACCCCACACCCTTTTGTTAGAATACTTGTAAACAGTAGAGATCCCCACCTCTAAACCTTATATATTCTTGTATGGGATAATAAAACAAATTTATTACATTTGTTACAATGAAATACATTAATTTCCCAGTTAGATAAAAAACCGATAGTTTCACATGTGAAATGAACGTGGTTATTTCACTCTCTGACGTCATACAACAATAGGCGTTGTCAAGACGTCGATAACATCGGATCAAAACTAATTGTCAATGCGTAGGAAAAAGATATAGTTCCTTACATTTTCTTCGTTAATTTCATAAAAAAAAACCATTTGCCAATGTAATAAAAAGAATAACTAATCGCCGTATTTGAATATCAAAAATAAGACAACTTGTGACCGAACGCCGCTATGGATTAAACTCGTGCTCCGCACTCGTTTAATCCATGCATCGTTCGGTCACGCGTTGTCTTATTTTTTATATTCAAATACGGCGATTAGTTATACTATAACTAATAAAATATGGGACCATGGAAATGGCTAATTATGGGAGCTTTGTTTGGGAGATTTCGTAACAGCATCCTGTTACAATTGCTTCTTGTTTATTACATATTTTAGTGTATTAAAGTAATTATACTGCTTGGACCTTTCAAAATTCTAAGAAAGCTCTATCTCTTTAAGGCCACGTTTTTTTTATTTGTTGGTTTACGGATCCGCCGACCCGATTTTGCCGTTTTTCAGAATAAAAATAAAATTGACTTTTCATGCTTTTTATTCCCGCCGACCCTTATAATAGCATTATCCCTGAAAAATAATTAAAATTTACTTTTTTTATGAAATGAAATGCATTAATAATTAACAAAGTTGATAACACTTTCTGTTGTGAAAAATAAATCTTCCAATTTACGTTTCTAAAAATAGACAAATCAATTATAACTGACCTTGAAATGTCTTTTGCGCAAATAATTTTGCGGAACGAAACCTGTGTTTAAAACCAATTACAAAATAAGTTCGTTTCCCTTATTTGTCATCAGTCCGTAAGATGCATCATCTCAGAGAAATAGACTTGTCCAAATGTGGACAGGTGGAATACATCAATTAAAGTACTGAATATTAACAAATCATTTGAAATTTTCTTGTTTCATAGAAAACAAAAAATATTGATCATTGGGATAAAAACCGGATTGCATGACAACTGATTAACCCGATTTTGTCGTTTTTCCAGTGGACGAGTCTATTACGTTTTTCGACACGTGTGTTGAAACTTATTTTTGTACGACGTTTTTACATTTTATTTTTTTCTATATCAGTTTTTGTGCTTGAAGATCATTATTCACCATTTTTTCTGGAATTGATTGAGAGCTACGTGAATCTGTTTTTCTTGTTTGTGAAATGACGATTTAATTTCGTCTTTGTCCGTGCACCCCCCTTTTTTTACAGGAAATTATTAAACGATGTCATGCGATGTTCATGATCACTGATCAATAATATTTCATCGAACTTAATGTTAAGAAATGATGACAAAACAGCATATAAGACAAACATTTTGTTAGTAAGGTGAAATATATATTTATTTTGCATATTTTTTCTGTTTTCAAAGATATTTTTTTTCTTTTTTTTCCGACCGACCGACCCGAATTTTTTATTGGAAAAATCCGTAAACCAACAAATTAAAAAACCGTGGCCTAATGGATAAATAAATGAAACTAGTCAAGAACTCAACAGATAATTTTTTTTCAGGTTCTCTGATTGTAAGTACCTGTTGGCCACACACATGAATACTCTCATTGATCCTGCATTCAGCTAAATATCAGAAAAATTAAGAACAAAGGAAAATATGCTGAAACTGTATGTACAGTCACTGGTCAGGATTATTTCAGAAGTGCAATTATAATACAATATATGTTACTGGTTAATTTCTATGATTTGTAAATTTAAACAACACACAGAGGCTTTGCATTATTGTTTTACAAGAAAGACACCAAAAGATGCAGTCATTATTTATCATTTTTATCAAAATACGCCCAGGACAAACCATGGGTACACTTAGCTTGAAAGATGGTGCTTTCATACCAAAATTGCCTGGAAGTAAAAGAAATAAAGAACCAAAATTCATGTCAGCAATCAGGGGATAAGATGAAAGAATACAGAATAAGGTACTGTCATGTTCAGTCTTTATAAGAGTCCTGATGCTCTATATATACAAATGTATATGCATTTTGTTATGCCCCGTCATAGCGGTGGGGGCATTTAGTTTTATCCTTGTATGTTTGTACATAATATTAGATTTAAGAAGATGTGGTATGACTCCCAATGAGACAACTCTCCATCCAAGTCACAATTTGTAAAAGAAAAACCATAATTTTATAAATAGGTCAAAGTACAGTCTTCAACACATGTACAGAGCCTTGGATCACACCCAACAGTAAGCTATTATTATTTTTTTTTAAATTACTAGTGTGCAACCAGCTTTGAAACATTAAACCAAAGGTTTATTCTATATAAAAAAAGAAAAAAGAGAAACACTTATAGTGCATGATTTTCTCACTTTGTTGAAGACCCATTGGTGGACTTTGGTTGTTGTCTGCACTTTGGTCGGGTTGTTGACATATTCCCCGCATTTCCATTCTCAATTTTATTAAGAAGTTATTGAACTTTATTCTTTGAAAATGTGATGGAGGTATCATGTGCACATGGCGAATCTGTTTATTTGTTTTAGTTCACTATAAACTTAAGTTTGCTTAACCAAATGTACTGAAACTTATACACAATGCTTATAACCACAAAACTCAGATCAAGTACTCATTTGGGTACTGTGTGTCACTTTTACCATTCTTAATTTATGACCCCTTAAAATGTTATATGCAAGCAGGGGCATAATCTGTGTCCCATGGACCCATTCACCATTTATTTATTCACAGAATTTTGAAAGGAATAAATTATCCATGATGTTCATATAGATAAAACATATATTGTTTCAAGAATTTTTATCTGTTTATTACAGATGAAACGAAACTCTAACAACATGAACAACACAAAAAATAACTAAATAGCATAGATGCAGTTTTGACCTATATCATGTATATTTATATAAAAATAATGATGATTGCCAATGAGACAACTATCCACCAAAGTTTGAATAAAGTGGATATAAGCAGTTTTAGGTAACTGTACACCCTTATGAATGATAAAAACCTGTACTGTACATATAGTCCGCTGTAAAAGGTCCCGACAAGAAAAAATATGAACAAAAACATTTGAGAAAACTAAAGGCCTAATTTATATAATTTACAACAAAACAAGTAGCGAAAATCAAATGTATAACATAAGTAAACCAACGACTTATGGAATTACTGGCTCCTGACTTGGGACAGGCACACAAAGAATGTGGCAGGTTAAACAAATTTTTGGTTGCTCAAACCTCCCCTAACCTGGGACAGTGGTGTTACAGCACAACATAAGAACAAACTATAAAAATCAGTTGAAAAGGTTTCATCATATTTGTATAGGTCAACTGTCTTGAAATGATCAACAAGTGATTGTAGAATTGAATAACCAAAAACACACAAACATCTACTGTCAACACCAAATTCCCCTAAACAAAAGCTTTAAGGGGGATCGCAGGCATAAAACAATTTTTGTTTTTAAACATAGAATTTTGCTATTTTTTTTCTAGAAATAAACTTTATATATCCTATACTTAAATAGAAAATAAAAGTATAGGGTCACCGTTCATTAAAGCTCACAATCTGCCTTCGAAAGAAGCATGTATTTTTTGCTAAGTTAGTAAGTACCTTTTACTGTAGAACTAAAACATGTAATAGGACAAAATGTAAGAGGGAAAAAATGTAATTTCAAAATATAAAGAACTAAATTACAGAAATTGCTTAATTTTACAATAGTTGAGTTTTAGTACAGCTTATTTTGGGAAAAAATAATGAAAAATATAAGTCACCCATGAGTTGAAAAAGATGTTTCAATTTTAATGCCAAAAAAATGGCATTTTTTTCATCTAAGGGAGATAATTTAGAGCTTTTTCAGTGGTATAAACATTTCAAAAATCATCTGGGGCCAAAACAAATAGATTTTTTGGTTGATGTTTGTACCATATATTAACCTCTAATAGTATAAGAAATAAAATTTGTAATGAAAAAAAAAATGTTTAAATTTTTGCTGAATTTTTATACCCTCATGCATCCTTAAGATACAACTTTATGTGACAGGAATGGTCTTGACTTGGGAAAGCCACATGCAAACTCAATGTTGCTCCCCTTGTAAATCTCGATCAGTCTTTTTAAAAAGAAAAAAAGTAAACATAAAAGAATACAGGTTGTCAGGAACATTCAATTGAAGAAAGGGAAAAGAACACAACTTTACACTAAATAATTTTGAAAACTTATTGCCTACATGTATACTATCTTTATTGATAACAGACTGAGCCAAAAATGTTTTCATCTACTAGTACGGACACTAAATATCAAAACTTGTGCCTTTATAACTATATGAAGTTTTGAAAATATTCAATAGTCCGAATCAATATTTACTAGTCTGGGGCATTGGACTAGTGGCTAACAGTGCAGACTGTGATAAAAAATTTCAGAAACATTATGTACATTATGATCATTGTGATTGTGTTAAACATCAGACAATTAAGGCAGTCAAAATGGTCAGAGGGGGCAAAGAAGTTTTGTTAAAAATGTCAAATGGTTATAGTCTCAACCTATCAACATGATCAAAATTGTTGATTTCACAGTTAATATTTACTTTTAGCATGTTCAGCGGAATAGAATGTTTTTGTTATATTTTATTAAATGTTAATTTACTTTGTTCTTATAGGCAGGAGTGAAAGGAAGAGAAAACAAGGCATCAGTAAAGAAGCAGATCAATTTATATTGATATGTAATAATTCCAACTGAATATGTTACAAACATTGCACATGCTATGAAGATTAATTCCTATGTATACAATGTACTATGATTTGTAGTTATCTTTTATTGTATGCTTTTGTAATATTATAAAGTACTGCTCCATGTATTTTTATATTTTGCTGTGGAGAATATCAAAGAAATTTAGAAAAATATAATTAAAGATAGTTTCTTCCATGTTTTCTGTGACAAAAAAAAATTGTGCAATTAGGAAAATGAAATGAGGCTACATTATTGAATATTTTTGAGTTTGAGGTTTTTTTTTATTCCTATTTTAAAATTTCATTAGCATTTGAATGAGTTGAAACTAGTTTTTATCAATTATTTTGTTTTCAAGATGTACAACAGTACAGTAGGTAAAGGTTTTTTGTACAATAGTTTACTATTATGTTATGGTCACTCAAATAAACTTGAAACTTTGTACTTTCAAGTGTTCATTATGAAGTCAGTATTTTTTAAACAATTACAAATAAGTTACTGAACATGGAAATCTGATTGTGGAAGAAGGGTACAATGTGTTATGGACGCATATCTCAATTGCCCTCCTCACCAGCCTCTCAGTAATGGAATTTTGACTTTGAAAATTTCCTTAGTTTACACTGAAATATTTGTGATAACTGGGTTAGTTCAGTTTTAGGAGAACCAGGGGTATTTTATATGCAGTTAAATAAGCTTTTGGACAATACATGTGCTTGGGGATTTTAATAATCCTGAACCTTAAATCATAGTTTTATAACTTGCAATCTTTTGCAGTTTACATGTTAAAGTTTATGCTTAGGCCAGTTTAAAATCAACCTCTTATAAATAGGATTTAGAGGAGGCCTAAGAACCCTTTTTTGTGGGACAAATTGGCCTGATATTATATTTAGAAAATTACTGAAGCATGACAAAAGGGATGCAATAGAGAGCAACCTTAATATTTCTAAGAAAAGTAATGAAAAATGTGGTCATAAACAAATACAATCATATTTTTTTCAGTTAGAAACATATTTTTTATGAATCAAAATTTTTATGAATCAAAATTTTTATGAATCAAAATTTAAAAAAATAAATTTATGTAAAAACATTTTTTAGATGTATCAACATTTTGTGTTGTAAAATCTTAAAGATTTTGTTTTTTGGGATTTTTCCCAAATATGTTTAAGAAATCAAAATGCATTATTTCTGCTTGTAGATTTTATTTCGGGATTTTTCCCGAAATGGGTAACAAAAATCTATGTAACAAGTGAGTGCCTGATATTAGATTTATATTTTCGGGATTTTTCCTGAAATGTGAAAAGAAATTATTAGTTGTTATGTCTAGCATATACACTTGAATTTTCGGGACAAATCCCGAAATATTTGAAGACATCTGTGTGCATATTTTGTAGTAGGTTAATTTTTGTCGGGATGTTTCCCGAAATGTGTTTTTCAGGATTTTCCCCTAATATGTTTAAGAAATCAAAATGCATTATTTCTGCTTGTAGATTTTATTTCGGGATTTTTCCCGAAATGGGTAAACAAAAATCTATGTAAAAAGTGTGTGCCTGATATTAGATTTATATTTTCGGGATTTTTCCCGAAATGTGAAAGAAAATTATTAGTCATTAGGTCTAGCATATACACTTGATTTTTCGGAATAAATCCCGAAATATTTGAAGACATCTGTGTACATATTTTGTAGTTAGTTAATTTTTGTCGGGATATTTCCCGAAATGTGTTTCAGATATTTTTGTTGAAACGCTCTGCCAACATATATGTTATAAATAATAATGTTGAAAATGATTTCGGGATATTTCCCGAAAAAATAGTTGTCACATACAGCTTCACTACAAATATTTTGAAACTTTCATATATTTTCGGAAATTTCCTGAACATTAAATGTAAATTTTATCAGTTTTAAGAATAAAAACATGGAATATTGTAAAAAAGGTGTGTTTCTTTATGAAATTTGCATTCAATTTATGGTTAACATTGAAAAAGATTAGAAAAAGGAATAAAATGGATTTTACTCTTTTAAAATAGAGTCTGTTTCTTATAAAAAAATTCAGTATGATAATTTTCGTATAATTATTATTTTTATAAGAACGGGGTAACCGGTTGCATATAATTTGGTGCTTTTTAAACCCTCCAAATTACGTTGGATTTCATTATTCAGCTCAAACTTTTGTATTCAAAGGGAACTAATTCTTTCTATTAAAACAATTGTTAGTTTAAAATTAGTATCAATTAGGTCATAAAATGGAATCCATCACAACAGGAAAATATATATGTTACATATACTGTTCCCAGACCACAACAATAGGATTCTTCAAATATCGTAATATTTATTATATTTAAAGGTTATGTTTTATGTATGTTTTATTGTTCCTTAAAACAGCTCAGTATAACAAAAAAAATCAAAAATGCTCAAAATTAGAGTTGTATAATTCAATATGTATGCAGATATTGTTCTTGTTTTCAAATTATTATAGAAAGGAATGTTAGTTCTTTCATATGTCATGTATTTGTAAATTGAAAATAAAGAATAAAGTTAGTTAATACGTTATACAATTGTTTTTTTTATTCAGGTTTTCGCTTTAGTCAGGCAAATTCTCCATTACAGACAGCTTGTTTCTCTCATTGTAATTATCTCATATTTTGAGGCAGTCATGAGTCTTTGATTCGAATTATTGATTGAGGCAACTTAGGGTGCACAATTATGGCTTCATTTGTAATACTGGCGAATTTTTGCATAAACAAATATGTCATGCATTATGATAGAGTTTGTAAGAACTGTTATTGGTGATATATTGATGAAAACTGTTTTCTGTAGTGCATTTGCAGATCAATTGGCATATATATAGTGCAACAAACACGAATAATACACATATTTGTTTATAGCATATGGAGTCAAAACGAGTTTCAATTTGAAGTAAATCTAGTTATATCACACATTAAATCTTTAAACTTGGAATTGAATCTGATTTCAATTTGCATTAAATGAAAGTTTATTGTCGTACTAAATTTACAACTCGATGTTTAATCAGAATTAAAACCACAGTAAACAGCTTTCTGTTTGGAATATCTTTGACTTTAATGTGTAGTAAATCATGTTATACAGGTATCCTCTACATTAAATTTGAAGTTGTATGTCTATTAAACTTCAATAAATTTGAAAAATACTGGACAGTAAATCAGGTGTCGATTCGAGAACTTACTGCACCCAGTAAACTATTTGTAAACTACTATTAAATATTGCGTTTACTTGACCAATAAACTACCAGGAAAATAATAAACTCGGAACTTACAACTAGTTTTCAAGTAGTTTAATGATTCCTTAAACTAATCATTTCATGCAGTGTATACTATTGCCTTTATTTATGCAGTCTTTGCGTCGTGTTTGAAATTATTCAATTGTACCAGCGTCTCTGATGTTCGCTTAAACTGTTGTTTTTTTTTTGGTATACATTTCAAGATTGTGATAGTTTTTTATAATCAGAATAGATTGACATGATTCATTTCACAATATGAGTATACTGATGAAGGATATCTGTTATCCGAAATGTTTTACATTTGTTCGTTTTATTGTTATTTTTTGGTAATATTGTACCCTTTTAAACTTGTGATCAATTTATTTGGCGATTGTCAATGGCAGTCAACATGGTTTAATAAACGAACACCAGTTGTTTGACCTGTTAGTCAAACGCGTTTTGTTTACTTTTGCACTTTTTTAGCCTTTTAGAAAATGTTGTCTGTGCTGTATGTAGACTCCTCTACAACGACATTTGTCTTACACGCACACGTATAAAAAATTCCTTTTTACTCACCTGGCCCACAGGGCCAAGTAAGCTTTTCTCATCACTTGGCGTCCGTCGTCCTTCGTCGTTAACTTTTACAAAAATCTTCTCCTCTGAAACTGCTGGGCCAAATTAAATTAAACTTGGCCACAATCATCATTGGGGTATCTAGTTTAAAAAATGTGTGGCGTGACCCGGTCAACCAACCAAGATGGCCGCCATGGCTAAAAATAGAACATAGGGGTAAAATGCAGTTTTTGGCTTTTAACATAGCATAGCATTTAGAGCATATTTGACAGGGGTAAAATTTTGTATCAGGTCGACATCTATCTGCCCTGAAATTTTCAGGTAAATCTGAAAACCCGTTGTTGGGTTGCTGGCCCTGAATTGGTAATTTAAGGAAATTTTGCTGTTTTTTGTTATTTTCTTGAATATTATTATAGATAGAGAAAAACTGTAAACAGCAATAAAGTTCAGCAAAGTAAGATTTACAAATAAGTCAACATGACCAAAATGATCAGTTGACTCCTTTAGGAGTTATTGACCTTTATATTCAATTTATAACAATTTTCATAAAATTTGTAAATTTAAACTAACATTTTTCACTGAAACTACTGGGCTAAGTTCATTGTAGATAGAACTATAATTGTAAGCAGCCAGAATAGTCAGTAAAGTAAGGTGTACAGACACATCACCATCACCAAAACACAATTTTGTCATGAATCCATCTGCGTCCTTGGTTTAATATTCACCTAGACCAAGGTGAGCTGCACAGGCTCTTTAGAGCCTTAAGTTTTCAAACGCAATCATAACTTAAAAATAATTAATAATATTGACTTCACTAGTCTTTTTGATAATATTTGCAACTTTATGATAAATGTAGTTATAGGCCTAATTATATACCATACGGAACGTACCCAGTAGTAGATATACATAGAAGGAGTGTGGGATTAAAATGTCAAGCCCTTTTTTTAAAGTACACGTTACACGTGTCAATTTCATCGCTTGTAAACATGCACTGGAATAATTATTATGTAACACCTTGTTGAAAAGGAGTGTAACATGTATAAATTATCAATATATTTCTGTATTTTGTATTGTGAAATTTCGTATGAGTATATACTTTTCTTATTTCAGCTTTGTTTGCAGAGGAACTATTTCTGTTCCAAAATCAGAAGTACTGGAATTCTACTTTTGATATTCAGTATATCAGCAACATAATACTTGAACCGACATTGATAAGCTTTACCAATTCATCAAGTCATCTCCCGGTTGTTGGTTCAACAAAGTATTCACTCCCAAAAGATGCAAATACAACCCGATACGTCTTTTATCCGGTTATCTGTATATTTGCATCATTAAATATTAGCTGTTTGACAAAATCTGAAGGCCTTTTTTACTTAAGTACTTTGATTTCTATAGCCGACCAACACTATTGTTAGTTAAACACGAGTTATCTCCCGATGATTTTGAACTTTTGAGGATATAATAATATTGACTTCACAAGTCTCTCTGATATATTTGCAACCTTATGAAAAATGCAGTTAGTATAGCCCTTATTAGATACCATATGTTAAGTATCTATCGGACATGGGATCCTGGGATACTTGGTGTCATAATTAATAATGCACACTATAAGGACATATCATTAACTATAAGAAATACACATCAAATTGCAACAAAAATAATAATTTAATGAATAGGTTGTCACAACACCACAAGTCCAGTTGCAACACTAAAACGTGTCTTTTATAAGTATGGATCCTCTGAGTTCGTTATGCATGATACTGTTGTCATTTCACTTAGAAAACGTCTATTACAAGTCTGTTTACGTTCTCCATAGTTCAGTATTCTAAATCGGGTAAAACAACCAGACGAATTGATGCAGGCCTCAACCCTGCGTCTCATCCCTCCGGTTAGTCGTCGGATTTCCTACTGGGGTATTTGTCGCCATTCTAGGTGCAACGCTACTTCCAAGTGACGTAAATTTTATGCAGGTGGTTCGGTTGCCTGTACCTAATGACCTTATAACGTGTCCTAAATATGCTCTTTCGGATTTAAATCAGGGCTCATTGCAGGCCATAAAAGAGCAGTTACTGCTTCGCTTTGCAGAAATGCAGTAACCACCCTTGAACGATGCGGCCTAGCGTTGTCATCCATCTGCTGATCAAGTTTTATTCGATCACTACGGCCGACACTCGGCTAACCGAAAGATTGGTCGTTTAATCTATATTGAGTATGAGGCTATATGGGCGGTTGGTCTATTAATCGCGTTGGTTATACGTCTGTTAAGGGTAAAACGCTCAATTTTATGTTAAACTCTGTTAAATGTACACATGTTTGCCATTTTATAAGAACCAAATCAAAAAAAGAAAAGTGTCTGACAATATGATATTGATTTTGACGTCACGAAGGTCTAATGGCTGCCTAAAAATTTTACGATCCTTCAATGCAGGATTATTATATATTTCCGTTGATCTCATGACTTTTAAAGTGTTGAAATTTTCTAAAGCATCGTTCAAAATTTTTCGAAGTTATTTGTTATTACCGGACACGATGGATTTTACTGTTTCATGGACTTCAAAATGTATAACGGTACAGTCAATTATACTATTTGTTATCAATATTAACATTTTTATCGTAACAAAACACAAACAAAACAATATTTATAAATCAAAACCATGTTCATCACGTCATATAAGAAAGCCCGCGAAAACAACGTTAACGTTTTCCTGAACTGTTTGGACATTTAATAATGGAAGTATACATTGATGGAGCATACAAGAATAACGGCAAGCCATAGGCAAAGGCCAGTTATGGTATATTTTGGGAACCAAATAATATCAAAAATATAAATGGTCCAGTTCCTGAATCTAATAAGCAAACAAACAATACAGGGGAACTGTATGCTGCCGTAAAATGCCTTCAACAAATACACGAAAATCAAATATCAAACATTATCATTAAAACCGACAGTGAATATTTAGTTAGAGGTAAAACAAATGACATTGTTTATTGGAAAAGCAACCACTGGAAACTTAAATCTTCCGGAAATGATGTGAAAAACAAAAAACTCTGGTCAGACATAGACCATTTGTTATCAAATATAAAAGTAACGTGGGTGCACGTTGCTCGTGATTCTGAAATCGGTCAGATTGAAGCCGATAAACTCGCAAAACTTGCACTGAACATAAAAACGTCTGGAAACACCGTTCAAGCAAATAATCATTGTGGCGTAAATGTGTGTAACAACATTGAATGGACCGACGATGAAGAAGAGACTATACCGATGAAGGTAACAACCCCGCGTCGAAGTATCTCCATCAATAAATTTCGCAAAAATTATAATAAGGCAAATTCTCCGACTTCCTGTACCATGTCAACACTCAGGAGAATTGAAAGTCTTTTATTGTCAACTTCTGAGGAAGTTTTAAATTTAAATGATGCCCTTAACTGTCATATTGACTCGTCAAACAATCAATTTCAAGAGATAAAAGACAAGTTTGCATCATTAACAAATACGGTCAAAGTTCAAACCAATTCAGCTTCAACCTCCGTCCAAGAAGTTTTTACACAAACAGAGCTCATTAAATCGGATATCGATGTAAACAATAAGGCATTTATAAATAAAGCCAACAGTTTGTGGGACAAATTAAATGCCGTTTCAAATGAGATTGAATATGTAAATTTAAAATCATCTCACGTCAACGATTTGACAAAAACTGTGACCGAAACACCAAATCGTAAAAGAGAGGAAAACATTTTAGCTTCAAATAAATCAACACCTGGAACATACAGCAACACGTTCTGAGAATATCTGGGATTTTTCTGGACACTTATGGTGTTTAAAACTTTATAACATTCCGAAGTTTTACTTTGTAGAACGAGGCGCGGAGATGAGTGCCTGCGAAATTTTTAATGAACAACCGTTCACCATCACACGCTACAACAAGGTACCGATCTCGCGATCGGGTCTATGACCTATCGGTATTTAAAGGTAAACCAAATCCCCTATTGTAATATCAGGGTCTGACGACGGGGTAGACTGCATTTAGAAATTGCGCTAAATCCGTGATTTTTTTTTTCGAGCCTCGTGCTGTGCGCGAATAAGGTTCAATTCAGAAATTGCCAATTGTTCATGCGTAGTACATGTAGTAGCTATAACTAGTGTATTTTCAGATCGAGGAGAATGATCGCGTTCCACACGAAGTAACTCATTTTTGAGCACAGCGATGGCATTATCGGCGAATGGATTTTTGCTCCGATTTTTAACACGGTCAATTTCAATTGATATGTTGAGTTGCTTTAAATATGAATCGTCACATAAGGGGCGTAAACCCTGGGCCAGGTCAACTCGAACTACAACACTGGGACCGTTTAAAGGCTTTAAAGGTATCAATAAGTGTATTAGCCCATCTCGCAAGCTACCCAGTTTTACGTCTTTGATAAAGCATGTACTAGTGTACGACGTTACAGTATGAGGGAACCATTTTATAGACGCGCATGTCACGTGAATCTTACAATGTATTTATATTTTTAATATTTGGGCCCGGTTATCAATTGGTCCACATTGAGCATTATTTGATTTCATAAAAAAATGAATTCTTGGGGTTCTATAAAAGTAAAAACACAAAAATACTAAACTCCGAGGAAAATTCAAAAAGGAAAATCAAAAATCCAAACACATCAAACGAATGGATAACAACTGCCATATTCCAAATTTAACATACTAATTTTGTTATTCTTATACGTCTTAATTTATGTGTGTAAAGTCTACCCGTAAAGGAGGATAGAAGGTTTTCAGTACTGGTGCGTTTGAAATTCGTACAGGTAGACATAAAAATAATTTTGTCGTTCAAAGTATGACGGCATACATACATGCAGAGTCACGTAAAGTAGATATAACAAAAACAGATTTAACAGTAAAAGTAATAATAATAAATAAAATAATTAAGTACAGTTTCACGTCAAATGTATATCATAAAAAACAGACTTAACAGAAAAGTAGTATTATTGAATGAAATAGTTTTGTCATTCATAGTATTCAAGATTCATACGTAAAAGTAATATAAGTAAATGAAATAATTGTGTCGTTCAAAGTATGATGTTTTACATAACCGCAGAGTCACTTCAAAAGAATATCTCAAAAAACAGTACAAGTAAAAATTAATAAAGACAAATAAAAGAATGCTATAACACGTTATTAAGATGATAACCAAACGTCAGTAAGCAAAATATCTACTTCAAGACCATCTTGTATTATTTGTGAAGTTGATACGGAATATTTATCAACAAGTTCTGGTTATCTTCCGATGATTTTTTTTAGAAAAAGGATGAGACGTTCTTTAACATACCCATGGTTCATCATCTTTCTGCTCAGACACTGGTGACGTTTTACAAAGTCTGAATAGGAGCTGCAAGCTCTTGAATACCTAATAAGTTGGGAAATGTATATTCCATATGCAGGTGAAGTTGGTATATTACTACTAAGATGGGGAAAATTGATAATTTCAAAATCAAAATCGTCTCGTGTGTCATAGATTCTGGTACTGAGATGACTGTGTATGTCAAATTCGAGGTATACGTCTAAAAATGAGGCGGAGGCAGCCGTGTCTGTGGTCTCTTCAATTTCTAGTTCTGGTGGATATATTAATGGAACCCAATCAGAAAAGTTCGGAAAGAACATCATCAATATATCTGAAAGTGAAATTAAATAACATGGCTTCTTTGATCTTCTTGTTTTTGACAAGTGTCTGAAGGAGATCCGATTCATATGAAAAAAAGAAGAGGTCGGCAAGGAGAGGCGCAAAGTTCGTTCCCATAGGAATGCCGACAATTTGTTGAAAAAGTATACCTCCAAATTCAACAAATATGTTGTCAATAAGAAATTCCAGCATACTGATCACTTGTTCCTCTGTGTAGTATGTTTTACCCTTTTGTTCCTTATTAACAAATTATGCCTTATGGTATCCCAAAGTGATATATTTATAGCGTATGCGACCATTTTTATGATGAAAAGCATTGTGGATTGTTTCTTTAAGACGAGTTTTCAATTCCACATGGGGAGTGATTGTATACAAGGTTAAAAAAAACAAAAGTTTTAATAAAACTAATTTCAGAAAAAGACCGAGATTCAAAATTATCCAGAAATTTTATTTCTTTAGAGTTTTTCAGAATCCACATATAGTTAATACCACTACGTGAGTAAACAGTTTCACATCTTTTTATTTTCAGTGTCGTAAGAGTATTGTCACATTGACGTATATTCCACATCTTTTTATTATCTGCGTCGTGAGGGTATAGTCTCATTGACGGAAATTCCACATCTTTTTATTATCTGCGTCGTAAGAGTAAAGTCTCATTGACATATTCAACAAATCGTTTTATTATCCGCGTCGAAAGTGTATAGTCTCATCGACGTATATTCCACATAGGTTTATTATTTGCGTCGAAAGGGTATAGTCTCATTGATGTATATTCAATATCTTTTTATTATCTGTGTGGTAAGGGAATAGTCTAATTGACGTAAATTCGAAATCTTTTTATTATCTGCGTCGTAAGGGTATAGTCTCATTGACGTATATTCCAAATTGTTTTATTATCTACGTCGTAAAGGTATAGTCTCATTGACGTATATTCCAAATCGTTTGATTATCTGCATCGTAAGGGAATAGTCTCATTGACGTATATTCCAAATCGTTTTATTATCTGCGTCGTAAGGGTATAGTGTCTTTGACGTATATTACATATGTTTTAATCATCTGCGTCGTAAGGGTATAGTCTCATTGACGATGTGGTACTAGTGCCAATTAGCCAAATCTCCATCAAAGCCATAATTTATAAAAGTAAACTTTATAGGTTAAAGTATGGTCTTCAACACGGAGCTGTGCCTCAAACTCAGAACATCAAACTATAAAGTGCCTCAGGAATTAATTGTTTAAAATCTTTAGTCACATTGACGTATATCACACATCTTGTAATTATCTGCGTCGTACATGTTGTAAGGATATAGTCTGATCATAGTCTCATTGACGTATATCAATCATATTTGTATTATCTGTGACGTAAGGGAAAAGTCATTGACGTATGGTCTTTATCTTTTTTTTATCTACGTTGTGAAGGTATAGTCTCATTGACGTATATCACACATCTTGTTATTATCTGTGTCCCGAGGGTAGAGTCTCATTGACGAATATTCCACATCTTTTTATTATCTGCGTCGTAAGGGAATAGTCTCATTGATGTATATTCCAAATCTTTTTATTATCTGCGTCGTAAGGGTATAGCCTCATTGACGTACATTCCACATCTTTTTGTTATCTGCGTCGTAAGAGTATAGTCTCATTGACATATACTACACATAATTTTATTATTTGCGTCGTAAGGGTATAGTCTCATTGATGTATATTCCACATCGTTTTATTATTTGCGTCGTAAGGGAATTGTCTCATTGATGTAAATTCCAAATCTTTTTATTATCTGCGTCGTAAGGGTAAAGTCTTATTGACGTACATTCACCATCTTTTTTATTATCTGCGTCCTAAGGGTTTAGTCTCTTTGAAGATATAGTATGAGTGCCAATTAGCCAAATCTCCCTCAAAGCTAGAATTTATGAAAGTAAACCTTTATATGTTAAAGTACGGTCTTCAACACGGAGCTTTGTTTCACATAGATCAGCAAGCTATAAAGTGCCTCAGATATTACTTGTTCAAAATCATTTAAACGGGAAAACCTTTATATGTTAAAGTACGGTCTTCAACACGGAGCTTTGTTTCACATAGATCGGCAAGCTATATAGTGCCTCAGATATTACTTGTTCAAAATCATTTAAACGGGAAAACTAACGGTCTTATCTTAAGAAGAAGCTATAAAGTGCCTCAGATATTACTTGTTCAAAATCATTTAAACGGGAAAACCAACGGTCTTATCTTAAGAAGAAATGAGAAACGCGTATGAACCACGACAACAATCGACAAATACTGAACATCAGATGATTCCTGACTAAGGAGAGGTGAAAACAATTGCATACTATAACATAATAATACCTATTAACTCAAGTGAAAACAAATAAATTCATTAAAGATACCAGGGCTAAATAAGCGTTGTAAGGGTATAGTCTGATCATAGTCTCATTGACGTATATCACACATCTATTTTGTATCTGCGTCGTAAGGGAAGTCATTGACGTATGTTCTATATCTTTTTATTATCTGCGTCGTGAAGGTATAGTCTCATTGACGTTTATCACACATCTTTTATTATCTGTGTTCCCAGGGTATAGTCTCATTGACGTATACGGCACATCGTTTTATTAGCTGCGTCGTTAAAGTATAGTCTCATTGACGCATATTCCACATCTTTTTATTATCTGCGTTGTAAGAGATCAGTCTCATTGACATATTCTACACATCCCTTTTATTATCTGCGTCGAAAGTGTATATGTTAAAGTACGGTCTTCAACACAGAGCTTTGCCTCACATAAAACAGCAAGCTATAAAGTGCCTCATAAATTACTTCTTTAAACCCATTTAAACGGGAAAACCAACGGTCAATTTAAAAAGAAAAACGAGAAACGAGTATGAACTACGACAACAATCGACAAATACTGAACATCAGATGATTCTTGACCAAAAAGAGGTGCAAAAAATTGCACACTTTAACATATGAATTGACATGTCTTTACTCGATCAACAGACATACTAACTCAAGTGAACATACACTGAACGAATACAGATGATCGATGACAAACCTTTTTCCTTTTTTGTTGTTTTGTTACTGTCTCTTTCACATATATCACATCTTTTTAGGGTATAGTCTCATTGACGTATATTCCACATCTTTTTAATATGCGTCGTAAGAGTATATTCTTATTGCCATAGTTCCACATATTTTTATTATCTGTGTCATTATGGTATAGTCTTTTAGACGAATATACCACATCTTTTTTTATTATCTGTTCCAGGATATAGTCTCATTGACGTATATTCTACATCTTTTATTATCTGCGTCGTAAGGGTATAGTCTCAGTGATATATATTCCACATCTTTTAATTATCTGCATCGCAAGGGCAAAGTCGCAGTGACGTATACTGTAAATTCAGAAATTATTGAGTGCATTTATTATTGCGATTTGCCGACCACCGGCAAAAATGCGAGGTTTTATTTTTGCGACTTGCCGATTAATTTTTTTTTTTTTTTATGCTGAACATTATTGTAAATCAATGAGTGGGTTTAAGATTAAAATAAACTCCAGTCCGGAGTCTGTTTTCCTACATGTACCTGGCATTGATACGGCTACTGCTCGTAGAATTATAGTAATGAGACATAATGGCATAACAATTACACCAGAAATATTGGCCCAAATACCATATATGAAAAATAAAATGTCCCTTGTGTCCGATATGATTGATTTTTCTCCTTGTGAATTCAATGACATGGACAATGTTGATGTCAGGTATCAAGGTCAGCCACATGAGTCACAGGACTATGAGACAGATACACATGTAAAATCACACGAGGGAGGGGCAGCAAATTTTGTGTCCACACCCTTCACCCCGGGTACTATTAGACGGGAAATTGCTCATTTGCAAGAATTTAACACCGATACACAGAGGTGGATAGACCAACACGGTTCCACACAGGCACCTGTCCAGGGGGGTGAAATTTATCAAAAACCTAATTTAAATCAACCGGTTTTTTCTGACTCGGAGATTGCCATGGATACAGTGTGGAATTCGCAGATTGATCGCACGTCAATGAGATCCATGCCCTCATGCATTGAGGAAAATGAATATCCAACCCAAGAGATGGACCGTTGCAGAATTTTTGACGATAATCTGTCCTGTAGTGAGGAATCGTTACTTCCCAGCCGAACTTTACAACCAGAAGTAATTGACCAAGCATACGGACCACATTATGTAGAATATGAACCGTCAGATAAGCCAGATTTGCCAAGTCTAGATCGGTCTGTGAGTATTCAGCATGATAGCACCACTATGATAGAGGTTCAGCTGAATCAGCAACCAAGCTAGGTTAGTGGGTGAAAATTGTACAGAGTACGAGTCGTCAACTGCTATGAAAGAGCAACATTTCGAGAAAACCCACCTCAACGACAGGTTCCAACAAAGTCAATCACCAATGGAACAGGACTTTAACAGCCAGACTAGGAAACCAATCAATCAGCGCAGTAGGTTGTTAGAAAATTCTGTCAACTATATTCAACCGCCACAACCAACAGTTCAACTACCTGTTGAACATACAGTCAACTTCAACCAACGTCAACAAGCTGTTCAACTACCTGTTGAACGTATCAACCAGCGTCAACAAGCTGTTCAACCACCTGTTGAACATGTCATCAACCACAACCAACAAAGACAGCAAGCTGTTCAACTCCCTGTTGAACATAATGACAACTACCCGCGATCAAATACTAGAGCCATTCATCTACTTGGTGGTCACACAGTCACCAACACACAACCAATTCAACAATCAACCCGGCATACCATTAGCAACGTACTACATCAATCACACGGCACATCCGTGCTTAACGGACAATTGCCTACTCATCAAGGTTTCAACAGGTCACCTCCGACTGTTGCCAACCAACCAATAAACCACAGGGCTACAGGTCAACAACCACCTCAACCCAACATCAACAGGTCAAAACCTTTACCTGCACTTAGGTCTACTCCACCCGTCAGGGAAAGGGAACCTTATCAACAACTTCCATCGACCGCCAACAGGGCCAATCAACCACCCTGTCCCAGGTCAACAGGTCAACTACAGTCAACTAGACAACAAAACTATACCTTTCCAGTCGGTACAGCCGGACAACAAAACAGAGTGATTGATAATCAACAACATCAACCACCGATCAACCATCCTGTTAATATATCACATATCA
The DNA here is from genome assembly GCA_019925275.1 of Mytilus edulis. Taxonomy (NCBI): domain Eukaryota; kingdom Metazoa; phylum Mollusca; class Bivalvia; order Mytilida; family Mytilidae; genus Mytilus; species Mytilus edulis. Next base: position 23,981 of record CM034359.1, read on the forward strand.
ACAGCCATGTTCCACCGACACAACAATTTAACAGAACAGGTCTATACCAACCTAACACCAACCAGTCAGGTTTTCAACAACCACTCAACAACACAATGGGTCAGCAGGGGCAACCGCCTCAGGCCATACATAACCAACAGGAATTTTACAGGCAACAACCGGTGCAACATCTCCAAAATGTTACTGCACCTATACATCAGACTTAACAGCCATTTGGAAATATACCATACCAGCAAGGGAGGCCCTATCAGCCTTCAACAACACCAAATCTTGTACAAGGAACGGCTCAATCAGGGTATTATGACACAGCTCCACACTTTCCAGTGTACCCACAACAACAGTTGTACAATAACAGTCCACACACTCAGTTTCAGGATCAACGCAGTATGTCTAGTATTACGAGCTGCTCAAATAGTGATTCAGATTCATCTAGTTCTACATCAGGGGTAGTGTATCGTCGGAGTCGTCATAAGAGTAGAAGCCACAAAACACACTCTAGACTCAGTATATCAAGCAGACATGTTTCACCAGTGTAGGAGGAGGCTAGTGAACACTCATCGCCACATCGAAAAAATTCAGGCAAGAAGCATGACAAAAAGAGCTCAGACAGACATGGTCAGTCGGAAACGGATGGTCACCATTCCTTAAGCAACCGTCATAGAGCGAAGCCAGCTCCAATGAAACAGGACAAGACATTTTTCTTTTCGGCGCCCAAGAACCTTAAGTACACAGGGAAAGGCAACTGGAAGGCATTTTACACAAAGTTCACCGGGTACGCTGAGGCTGCCGGTTGGACGGAAAAACAAAAAAGACAACAGGTTTGTTGGTGCTTGGAGGACAAAGCTAGTGATTTTTATACAGTGCTACTGGAATCCAACAAAGACATTGCTTTTAGTGCAGTAGTGACTAAAATGGTGAAACGCTTCGGTTTTCAAAAACCACAAGAAACTTCACAAATACAGTTTCAGACTATAACCCAAAAGAAAGAGGAATCCCTGGAGGATTGGGCGGATCGTGTATTATCTCTGGCGACACAATCCTTCAAAGACCTCTCTGAAGAGTACATGACAAAACAAGCAGTAATGAAATTTTGTCAAGGTTGCAACGACCCAGAGGCTGGACAACACGCATGTGGGTTTAAACCAGTATCGGTTGAAAATGCAATTGATATAATTAAGTGGTATCAGCATTCAAGAAAGGCTGTGCAAGCCCATATTGCTCAAGGAAATACACATGAAGTCAAACAGGCGTCAGCTCCAACACCAACAGCACAAGTTAGTGACACACCATCAGTGCACGGGGTAGGCTCATCTAAACCAAACATAGACACACGAGTATCTCAAATGGAGCAACAGCTTCGTCAACAACGAGAAGAGCAACAACAGAGCATGCAACAGATGCAAAGCCTACTATCCTCAATGGCTACACTTACAGAGGAAATGCGACATTCAAACAGATCTAGTGGTACTTCGCCCAGTCGGGACTATAGATCAGATAATACCTCACGTGGACGTGGTCAAGGTAGAAGAGGTGGTTATAATAATCGTGCTGGTAACCGCAGGTCACAAACCCCAGACGGGGCATGTTTTTATTGTCATGAAATAGGACATTTCAAAAGAGATTGCCCAAAGTTAAATAACTCACCTGGCAGCAAACAGCCAACTCAGAATAAGCAAACCGAACGCAAATCAGTTACAATGAATGTGCCAGAGGACAAAGCTACAGAGGGACCATCTTATGGTTTTACTGTGGTAGGAACAATTGGGACTGCTCAACTGTTAAGAGTAAAGGTACAAATCCAGGACAAGCTAGTAACTGCATTGATTGATACGGGCTCAGAGGTTACCATAATGCAGGACAAAGTTTTTGATTCTCTGAAAGAAAAACCTTATGTCATTAAAGAGACACTTATGCATGGAGCAGGCCGAGAAATGCAGATGACCTGCAGAATTACTAATCCTACTCTGTTTAGTATACAGGACCTACTTTTCAATCACAACTTATATATCGCTCCAACTGACTGTGAGATGCTACTGGGCCATGACTTCTTAGCTAGTAATAATGTTATACTCAACATTGGTCAAGGATACATGTCCATCAACGACAAGACAGTTAAGCTAGTCTTAGGAGGAGAGACACCATCTGCTCAACCCTCAGTCAGCAGAATTACAATACCAAGCTCGGTAGTAGTCCCACCTAACTCAGTAATGCGAATGAATTGTCCGGTTGTTTGTTTTATGAATGTGACGGACTCCAGGGTGGAACAGAAGTAGCTGCGGCACATGCTGTGACCATAATTGAATCTATGGATGACCCTCAAGAGCTAAGTGTTGGTACTTGTTCAACCAGTAAACAGGGTACCAGTCAAAAGGTTACACCACCTAAACAAAGAGGACCTCCCAGATCATCTCCAAGAACTCTTTACTACATCCAGTCAGGATTTGACATCAGATCAGAAATCAAAACTGAGATCTTTGCTTTACACGTACAGTGATGTTTTTGCCAGGACAGAGTTTGACCTTGGTAATTTTAGTCACGTAGAACATGAAATTGATACTGGCGATGCCAGGCCTATTCAGCTCCGTATGCGGAGAACACCAGCTTGTTTTGTTCAAGAGGAGGAGGCGCACCTCAAGAAAATGTTAGATGCTGGGGTTATACAACCTTCAACATCAGAATGGGCTTCAGCACCAGTGCTTATAAGGAAGAAAGATGGCGGGGTACGCAGGTGCATTGATTTCCGGAGGCTAAACTCAGTCAGATCACGTGATTTATTTCCTCTGCCCCTGATAGACGAATTCGATGTCTGGATACTTTGGCTGGAAACATATGGTATTCCAAACTGGACGCTAATAGCGCATATTGGCAAATAAAGATCAAGCCAGAGGACCGTAAGAAAACTGCATGTGTCACCAAATATGGATTGTTTGAGTGCGTCAAGATGGCATTTGGACTTTGCAACGCACCAGGTACCTATGCCAGAGTAATGAACCTGGTACTCAGAGGTTTAACGTGGAAAACTGTTTTGGCTTTCCTTGATGATATATTGGTTCTAGGACCATCTTTTGATGAACATCTCACTAACCTACAGAATGTATTTGCCAGATTTAGAGAGTATGGACTTAGACTAAAGCCTAAGAAGTGTGCTTTATTCAGAACTAATGTGGAATTTTTAGGCAGGAGTGTCAGTAACCAGGGCCTCCAAATAGGTCAGCAACATTTGCAACCAGTTAGTGGTTGGGTTGTGCCTACTAGCACAAAGGAAGTTGAACAATTCCTGGGATTTGTGAACTACCACCGTTCATTTATCAAGGACTATGCCAAAATATCTGCTCCACTATATGAAGTGACAGGAAAAAAACTGTTTTCATGGAACCATGAACGTCAACTTGCATTTCAGACGTTAAAAGACAACTTGTTATCTGCACCAGTACTTACTTTGCCTAACAACAAGGATTATTTTATCCTGGATACAGACGCCTCCCAAAATGCAATAGGCGCAGAACTCATTCAGGTGCAAGATGGAGAGGAACGGACCATAGCATACATGTATGGTAGCTTTGTACTAACAGCCGAACAAAAACGTTATTGCACAACTAGGAAGGAGTTGTTGGCAGTAATTAGATTTACTAGACAGTTCAGACACTACGTTCTGGGAAGACAATTCACTGTGAGGACAGACCATAGTAGTTTGACATGGCTTGTCAATTTCAAAGAGCCCCAGGGGCAAGAATGTCCACATTATACTGCAGACACCATACTGGCAAGTTTACCTTGCAAGGGCTGTAATTACTGCCAGCGAGCACATCAAAGTTGGGCACAGTTCTTATGTGATGTAGATGAAACAGTACCACTGGCTAGAAAAAGAAAGCAAAAGCCAAGATTACTTAACAGAGTAGCAACAGCAATGATGATGTTATTTGAAACTCCAGAACAGGTTTCAACCTTGGAACAACCTGCAGTACCAGTTGAATCTGCAGTTACTGACGACTGTTGTTACACTAGCAGCTTAAACTCAATTGAGCTACTAGCAAGCCAGTCATCTGAGGAATGTGATTTACCATCATTCAGTACAGGTATGGAATTGATTTTTACTCCATCAACGGCAAGAATTGTAATGGATGACGCTTGTGATTGTGTCGTGGCAGCACTCGCACAATAAGAGGGCATAACCATCTCAGGTTTCAGTGAAGAGGATATAAAAACAGGCCAAGAGAGTGATCTAGACTTGATGTTTATCCTCCCGTATTTAAAAGATGGCTGTGAACCACTATCCAATGATTTGTTCCTGGCACCACCAGCAGCCAAGAGTCACTGGATAAAAAAAGAAAGATTTTTCTTAGACAATGGTATTTTAAAGAGTCAACCCAAAACAGAGGGAGCCAATACAAGACTTGTTGTACCCGCTTCTTTAAGACAAACAGTAATGGAGCTCTGTCATGAACTGCCTAGTGCAGGACATCAAGGTGTATCAAGGACCATGTCCAAGATAAAGGACAAATATCACTGGTATAACATGACCAAAGACATTAACTTGTTTGTACTTAGTTGTGATACTTGCAACAAGAACAAGAAAGCGAGCAGACATAGTAAATGTCCACTGACCAAGTACCATGCTGGATACCCTATGGAAAGAGTCCACATAGATTTTATGTGCCCTTTGCCAAAGACGAAACAAAACAATGAACATATTTTAATGATGACAGACCAATGCACCAAGTGGACGGAATGTATACCACTACCGTCACAAACGGCGGAAGTAACTGCTCAGGCTGCCATTAATGAGTTTTTTACAAGATTTGGCTATCCATTCCAGCTATTCTCAGATCAGGAACGTAATTTTGAGAGAGCACTCTTTACAGCAGTATGTGATTTGCTGCAAATTCATAAGGCGAGAACGACCCCATATCGTCCTCAGTCAAATGGACAGGTTGAGAGACAGAACCGCAGTCTCATGGATGCAGTCAGATGCTTTGTTGATTCACAACAAGAAAACTGGGATCAACATATTGCTCAACTAGGGGGAGCCATGAGATCTAGTGTCAACAGGAGTACAGGGTATACACCAAACACGCTAATGCTGGGCAGGGAAACTAATCAGCCAGACCTTATGTTCGGCAGTCAGAGCGAAAGGAAGTATGAGGGTGCTGATAGCTATATAATAGACCTTGAAAAAGCTATTAAAAGTGCGCATTCCATTGCTCGGGATAAGCTCAAGACTTCCCAGGAGAGAATGAAGAGAGACTATGACCTAAGGGTCTTAGAAAAATCGTACCAGCCGGGGGATCTTGTGTATGTTTTAGACACTGCCCAAATTAAGGGTAAATGTAAAAAATTAGGGTCACCATGGAAAGGGCCAGGCATTGTAATTAGTAAGGTTACCGGGTACGTGTACAAGGTGAAACTCCAACGGGTGGTTTTTAACACTAATCATGACCGACTCAAGCCATGTGGGGATAGGAAGATTCCTGCTTGGTTGGAGACGTGTAGGGACAAATTTAAACAAGGTATTGATGTCTTGGCAGGCAATAAGACCAAGCCTACTACCCCTCAGTACTGTGTGTGTCGGGGCCCAGACACGGGTGAGACAATGGTCCAATGTGATAATTGTAGGGAATGGTTCCATTTAACCTGCATAGGTATGTCAATCCAAGAGGCCAATGAGATAGATCCCTACATTTGCCCAAACTGCCAACTTGTCCGTCCTACTCCACCCTCAAAAGATAAAAAAGGGGGAGAAAATGAGTAGGTAACCATATTGTGTAAATAGTCAGTTTAATTATTGTGTATCAGATACGTAAATTGTCAGTTTAACTAATGTTTGTTTATTTTTTTCATATTTTTCAGAATGTCAGACTCAGAATCTTTTAGATCGTGCTCCAGCGTGGGCAGTGATAAGGAGAGAAGTGGTGATGGTGACTCCCAGCCGGGAGGGGGTATCCAGCCCTTTGATTTGAGGTTATTGGATACGGCCACCAACAGAAGAAGGGACAGGAGGGAGGTACCTGCCCAGGATGGACCTGTTGAGGAGATGCCTACAGTGCAGGAGGTACCACAAAAAGTCAGTGTGCCAGGGGAACCGGAGATGCCTATGCCAGAGCAGTGTCCTCCAGAGGGGACCAGGGAGGAGGTGCCACAAGACCTGGTGGTCGAGGCTGTGGAACGGTCAGCTCCAGTAGCAGCTGAACCAAAGGTAAGGGTCTCATTAGAACAGGAGGTACCTGTTCTGGTAGAAGATCTGGAGACACTTGCCATCTCAGATGAGACAGCACACAGTGAGGAGCAGTCAGCTTCAGTGCCTGCCAGCACAGACCCCATCGGTTTTAAGAAGGAGATACCGGACGCATGGAGAGGCCGGGAGTCTCAGGTTTGGACAGGCCCAATCAGCGGTTACAGGGAGAGGACCTGGAGGGTGAGTGTCAGGGATGTCGCTTGTCCAGTCCCTGGATGTCCAGTAATGACGAGGCACTTGCGGGAGCACGCATTGGGGGATCATGTGTCCCCAATGTTTGAGTCCAGTTTTGGAAGAGAGGTAATGAACAACCAGAGGTTCAATCAGTTCAGGGGCCATATGGTCATCCTGTTTGGCCAGGTGGCTCACTGGCCAAGAAGACGTCACCTATACAGAGTTTGTCTCCTGGTTGCAGCAGAGAGCAGCCATTCCAAAGGGGTGCAGGATCCAGGGCGTGGACATGCCTCCCCTGAGAGCAGTTTGCATGGAGATGAACTGGCAGAGGCACAGTGTCTACTGCCTTCATCCTATCACCAGCCCAGTAGTCATATTATATTGGAGGGTGATGCTAAGCGTACTTCGGTACCTTAGCCCAGAACACAGAGCCAGCGTCGCTCTAGAGGAATACCAGGGTAACAATGGTCCCGCCTATGACCTGTTATGTCAGGCCAATTCCAGATTTTGCCGGGTGGCAGAGCCCGTCGTGGCTCAGTCCACAACCAGAGTGCCAGCGACAGAGACAAGCTGTAGCTCTAGGGATCTCCCACAGGTGACACAGCCATTGCAGTCAGTGCCCCAGAGGGAGGAGGAAGAGAGGGTCACTCCACCAGCGGAGGAGCCAGTAGCCGTGGCAACCAAGCCAGATGAATCATTGGTGGTTCTAGTGTACCGCAACACTAGGAAGTTGGTTGGGGTAACATCTGTTGCTAGTGCTGTTGCTCAGGCTAGGGAGGTGTTCGACCTGGAAGACCAGGAGGTCGTGCTCACCTACCTGGGAGCGGAGCTGACCAGCTCAGTAAGGATGGAGTTGTTGCCAGCCATGGCAGAACTGACAGTAACACGCAAATTAGCCATATATGAGATACGTGGATGATATTCTGGACTCTTTTCGGTTTTGGCTTAGCCTCCGCTTCCTGTCTGGAAGCTGTACTCCCCAGGATTTGAAAACCAGGCCAGTGTATGAATTGTAAAATAGTAGATTAGTGTTGGACATTTTTACATATCGCCATATTGAAGAACGGTATTGGTGTATACATTGTTTTTTTATGGTCATGGTTTTCACTTTTTGTTCCATGCTGGAACGGGTGCGTAATTTTTAAGGGGGATTTAGTAGAATAGCAGGTAGTTTAGATTAATTGGAAATTCAAGGGGAGCTTAATGAACTAACAGAAATAGAGATCTTTGTAAATATTAGATTATTTGTAGTAGATTCAGTTTTTGTGTATTTTAGAGATATGTGATTCAGAATTAGGACAATTCTAAATTGTAGCTCCGAGAAACGGACATGGAAATTTTTTTTTATTGTCTTAGGCAAATAGTTCAGTGATTTATTTTTTAAATGTCATGTTTTAAGGGAAAAGATAAAATTTCAATAGAGACCCAATAGCCAGGGAACAGGGGGATGGATTTTAGAAATAACCCATTCGTTGGTTAGGTTATTAACTTAGTATTTTGAATTAAAGGCATAAGGGGCGTCTTCAGTTGTCAGGCCTTAGTCGGAACTTATAGTTCCTCCTTTTTAGGAAGGAGGGGGTTGTTGTGTCTTTACCCTAAGCCCCGGGTTCTCCCTATTATGAGTAGACAACTGATACCATTATCCCTGCCAGGAGTAGACGATGGACACCAATGAGCCTCTGGTTGGATACAGCGGATGTCAGAGCCTGCGCACACCTGCAGCGCCCTCTTCACATTATGGTCAACAATACGTTAGACGCAATAACGAAGACACAGTAACAACGCCCGAGTTATAGGTAATTACATAATACTTAAGCCTAAGTACTTCTCATATGTATAAAGTCCAGGTCAGGTCCTTTCAAGGGAAATAGTCTTTCCCCAAGACGAACACCACATTATTAATAACAAAATACACAAACAGATCCGAGTCCATATACACTCATTGTCTGAAAGAATAATTCATGTTTATTTCTATTGCTTTTTGACGTCAAAAAGAAAAGCATCACAATCATTACAAACAAGCAGAATATTTTCTTTTTTGTCAAAATAAATTCCCCACGGTTTACCCAATCCATCTGATTGAGTACGAAGTTCTCTATGATGTTTACCATCATCTGATACAACTATTACAATGTGTTTCTTCCAATCCGTCACATATACATTCCCCTCATTATCTGTTGTTACAAGAGTTAAATCTTGAAATTTATCCATGTTAAATGTCCACATTACTTTTCCATCTAACGAGCAGCAGTATATTGATGTTTTGTCTGTACAGACCAACCTGTCTCTGTCTACTGTAATGTCGGTGATATTGTATGAAGGTGACACTATATTACGTATTACTTCACCTGTCAGGTCCATCACATGTATTATACTCTGATCAATAACAACGTACAGGTTATTATCATTATATGATATTCCGTAGCAGTTACCACTGGTGTTGATTGTACTGGTGATAGAACGTGTAGATATATTTATTATCAGTATGGTTATGTCACTACCACAGGATACTGCTACAGTATTACTATCTATCTCTGTTATAAACCATGGTCTATAGGACAGAGACATGTGATGTTTATTAGTGCCGTCTGAATTACAAATAATAAGTCGGTCATTATTACAGTCGGTAAACACTAATGTATTGTCTATTTTGATACAGCTATAAATGTCCAGATTTTCATTCGTTGACTGTTTTATATTAAACTGTTGACGCAAATTGACAGAAACAGGAAGGTTGGTCTTGACAGGTGTTTGATCCTGAGCTTCATCTTTGTTTGGTTCATTTTCTGAAATAAATAATCAAGTATCACATTGGTTATTTCAACAAGCGGTTACCTTATTTATAATGCAGTTTACAAAAAAAAATACCACTAAAAAGGATTTAATTTATAATTCAGTTTACCACTAAGAGTAACTGAATGTTGTAACATTTCTTATGTTTTTCAAACTATATAATTTAAGTAACATTTCACGACCTCAAATTTTCTCTAAGATGTTATCGGTTTATGTTTTTTTTTCACTTACAAGATTGAAAACTCATTTAACTTTTATATCAAGCTCCGAATTATCAGACCACACAATATAAATTAAGAAAAATGAAAAATTGATATAAAGGTAAGATATTAAAATACAGTTCCATTATCTATTATATAGTCTAACAGTGGGAAGATATATCTGTTTCATGCTACCTTTAAATCATGCGCAAGACAAAAGATAAATCTATTCATAGGCTACATTACACTAATCACGGATTTTGGGTTCCTCCTTTATAAAGTTTACACAGACGTGTCGCTGGATTCCTGTTTCGTATGTCTCATATATCCATGGGTTGTAGTTTTAAAACGGTAAAAGTAAACTGGTCAACAATTTTGATCTTTCGGTTAGATATGTTTAAATATGCTGTGCTTGCTTTTAAATAAATAACTTCAATATATGAATAGAGGCGTTTTTGAAATCCCAGCTGCAGTTATCCAAATGTTTAAACACCTGGTCCTAATTGCCATAAACTTTATAAAGCATTTATTGTTTTTGTACAGTTATCCAAATGTTTAAACACCTGGTACACCTGGTCCTAATTGCCGTAAACCTTATAAAGCATTTATTGTTTTTGTACAGAGAAAATACGAATTCAATGTTTTCTGTTCATCTTTTGTTTACCCACAGCTCTAAAATGGTAGAGGTAGTTGGAGAAAACTTGTCAAAATTCCTAAAGTAGAAACACATCAGCGATGCTGTTTTACAATATAAATTTGAATTGTCTCGTTCTTCAGTATTTACTTTTTAAATGCATTCTCAGTAATTTCTCGTCTTGATAATGAATGAAATATTTGCCACTGAACGTAAAGCAAACAATAATGAAACAATCTATCGTTTATGAGCTTACACTTCAGACAACGGTTTCTCTGCCTATTGTAGTAATCTTGTTTAATGAAAGATTTATCATGAACACAGCTTTATTTTTATGAACGAGCGGAAACATGAATATAATGTCAAGTTATAGCTTAGCACAGGATGTCTGTTGGTTACATAAAATAGCAGGTTTTGCAAGGGAGCTCCATGTCTATTCAAGATAGAATCGGTTCAAATCTCTCCGTTTAACATATTGGAGCGCTTATATTTGGCTTCAATGGTATGTTCGGTTTTGTAGGATGTATAAATACGCATCGACGTCCAACCAAATTTTGGACGCAAAATATATTGACCCCTGAAGGAAAATTGACACACTCTCTGCAGTTGTATATTAAAACGGTTTCGGGGATCAATATATCTAATTCGAAGCACTTCTTTTGACTCTGTAACATGTGTATTTATGTCTTTCAAACTCACTGAATACACCGCCTTTTATACTTCTCGAAAACTATTGGATTAGTTCCAAAGTTGTGCCCTTTCGTGTGCTTATGTAATCAATTAATCTTTGTCATTAAATCTTGTGTTATGTAGTAATACCTTATTGATATCATCTATGCCAATTTTCGGATGAATGGAATGTTTAATTACGCAATTCTGTAAAGGATAGTCAGACCTGTAGCCAGGAATTTCCAAAGGGGGTTTCGTTGGACTCGTGAACTCGACTTTAACAGTCACACTTTGAACAAAACGTTGACTTTATCAGTGCTTATTTGATTTCGAGAGGGGGGGGGGGGGGGTCGTCCGAACCCTCCTGGCTACGGGTATGAGAGTATCAAGTTATCGATAAAGAAAAATCGGAAACCACTTTGAATCCAAATTTCTGCCTACATGTATATCCAACACACCTTTATTTCATGAAATAATTGCCACTTAACGTTAAGCTAGTACTAATTGAGTAATCAATCATATTTCCTTAAATTGATTGTGTGTTGCTTACCGTACAGTTTCAAATGATTTTTCCATGTTCTTCACGGAATCAGTTAACAGTAAATATGGATAATTCTGGGATAAAAGTCTGGTAAATTTTGACTGCAATTGATTGTGAATTGAATAGTGACAGAATATACTGATGTGCAATAGACAATTTTCTCACCCCGGTTTAGAGGTATTGCAAAGGTTCCAACGTAAAGAAAATATGGCCTTTCCATGAAAACATCGGATTCACCATTCCAAATCTAAACTTACGTGGCTGTGTACTTGTACATCACTCTCAATCAAGGGGATATCCCGGTTTCTGCCAAGGTTGTATTGGCAGTCGCGGTCGGAAGGGGAACCTTAGTTTATTAGTTTTTGCACCATTGACCAACGTCGAATTTAAAACATAACTATTTTTAAATCATGACAGTTCCGAAGCACCGCATAATGAGCTTGGGCTTAACATAGAGTATTGGTGTCAGCCCAGTGCAAGTAAAATAAAAAAATAACACTTTGGCTTTACTATTATTTCCTAATCCTTATATCAGCTCTTCAATGTTAAGTATAATATTGTGGACTAACGGCAAGGAGCATCACTGAAAATCAATGTGTATTGCCGAAATGCATTTGTTGCAAGAAAACAATACCGTTAAAGCTGTTGTTATCAGGGAATGTAATACTATGTTTGACCGTAGGCTTTAGTATTGTTTTAAGTCCAGCAGATAGGTGAATAAGTGTGAACGTTGTGTTTAAAGCATAAAATTCGGTAGAAACCTAGTTTGGACCATTCTAAACAAATTTAGATATGGAGGCAAGCTTGATTTTATCCACTTACGGTTTTATCATCAAAATGGCGGACATGCATTTGATAACTGATAAAGGGTTATTTAATTCTCAATACTGGTAGCCAAAGTTTGCTTTGTAGACGATAATATTATTGCGTACTCGTGGTTTAACATAATGTATCATTTCTTTGAAAACCTCGAGGTATTGTATTCCAAAAATGGCACTTCTGGTAAATGACAAAAAACGTAATTTAAGGTAAAAATACATATGTTTAAAAAAAAATGTGTAATGTCAAAAAAAGGTTGAATTACATTGTCCTTCTCTGGTATATTTGTTCGATCAGAATAACGAATTGTTCAAATAAATGGCATAATAGTGGTTCCGGCATTCAAGGTACTCGCCTGGTCTCTCATAACGGCGGATGCTTTAGTGACACCATTCAATGCAATCCATGTATCCCATGCTCATTTAACCAGCGATAAATTCCACAATGTCGAATCCAGTAAATGCATGGAAAACAGGCAATGCATATGCTTTTTCTTGTTCTAAAAAAATAGCAATCTCATGAATTCAAATGTATCTGAAGTCCTAAAGCAACCCATATGTCAGCTGCATTTGTCGCATGAAAGCAGTACTACTTCATCGGTATCAACTGTAGCAATAATGTTCTTCCCAAAAATGTCATCATCCATCAGTTTATGTGACAGAAAACTGAAAATGCTCTAATTTGTTTTTATCTACACACATGGGAAGCTCTACCAGTATCGTGGTTAGCATGTCTTTGTCGTTGTCATTGAACACGTTTCCTTGTGCCGTCAATCTTTATACTGTCTACAATAGTTACTTCTGTTGATGTGGTCAATGGTTCTAAACACTTCGTAAGTAATCAGACTGAATGCCGGTAGATGGATGTGATTTTGCTGTTTAAAGAACTAGTCCAAGTTTCCTCTTAGATAATTTTACATAATGGTATTGTCCAACTACTTCGATTCAAGGAACGACGAATAGTATCAACAACTGCTGAGGGAGGTATATCTTTAACTATTATACAGAACAAGCAGTTCAAGCAATTGATTTCCTAAGTCTTCTTCTAAAGAGGCTACATCATGGATAAACGACATTTGAACACTTAGTTTCTGCTCATGATGAGTTATGTCCTCATCATAAAGAAATCAATCTCTATGACTGTCCCTCTTGTATCTTTCGCCCCTTTTCTTAAACTCTTTAGCAAGGCTTGCCATATCCAGTCAAGCTATCATCCATCGTCGCAGGGCTAATACGTCTTCTGTTAACAGTGCCTCCATCTGGCTTAACAACATATTTATTTTGTTCATGCGCATAATAGTATAGCTATTACTGAAAAAAAATTTACTTATGAACTACAAACTGTTCATCTTCTTGTTATTGCTTGCAAAGCAGATTGGTAGGATTTGCGGATACTGAGAGCACTCATATAGCATCCACGAACCTAAATGAAAAATATATCCACTAATTTCGACTTTTCTTGTCTGATTGTGAACTTTTATTCCTAGGTTCATATGTAAGGGGGTTACTCTAGATGCATGATGACGAATCTTTGGAGAGTTACAGATTCGTTTGTAGCTTTTGAATATTAGCATCTGACCAATCGTTAGTGTTTTTCCTGAGAATAAGAGTCGGTTGTTATATGTACCAATAAACATGTCACTGCGAATGATTTTTACTGCTTTATAAATCTGCATTTAGTTTGAGTCAAAGTCATCATTACCTGCTTTCTGAAGAAAGTGTCCTTTATCATCTTTGAAATTAATTTTCTGACCCTTGTTGTCATTCCTGAATATCAGGTAAATAAGCAAGTATTAGATATAAGAAGTTGTTGTATGAGTGCCATTTAGACAACTCTCCATCCAAGTCAAACATGTGAAAGCTCTCTCACAGGCAAACAACCCATAACTGTGTATTCTTTTATCTTGTACTATCACTCTGTCTTCAATGTCATCACCTAGATTCCTTATTCACCTAGAATAAACCTGACATCTTGAAAACTGGTGCTAAATCTTCCTCAGTTATGGAATCTTTAATGTAACTGATGAATTCAGCTAATGCGATTCCATGGCTTATTCGTATGTCTCTTCCTTATTCAGTCTTGACTTTTGATGCCTTTTGATAAAGATTAGCAAGACAAGGATATTTTGTTTCTTTTACAATAAGGTCCCCAGCACTGATCGTCTCTAATAAAGTTGTATCTTGAAGCTTTAGTACACTTGACAAACAGGGATAACAACATTACTTGTTGTTTCTCTGTGAATGTTTTTTATCTGGTCTATACGAACCACAAAAGAAACATACACATTCTTTCATTGCTATTTCACATGGTAAGCTGATGCGGGTGAGTTTCCAGCTCCGATTGGCTGGGTTTTTTTTAACATCTGTACCCTTGTTATGCCTTTTTTTTTTTTTTTTCTCTCTTTGGTTTTGTTGAATTGAACTTAAGATGGCAGGTGTTATGCCATGTGGCATTGTTTTTGTACATACTATGTGGAAGTCCACTGCCATCACATTTTGTATTCAGATTGGTCGTAGACAGTAAACATGGACGTTCTTTGCATTTTACGAGATTTTCCGCAAAATTTACATATTTGGTACCAATACTGAAACACTTTGCATCTATTCGTCTGTTATATTATGACAAACTATACAGTTCAAATTGAGAATGGACATGGAGAATATGTCAAAATGACAACTCCCGAACAGAGAGCAGACAACAGCTGAAGTCCACCAATGGATGTTAAATGCAGCGAGAAATTCTCGCACTAGGAGGTGGTCCTCAGTTGGCCCCTATATACATTTGTTTACTATAGTTCAGTGAAATTGGACGTCACACTAAACCCCAAAACATATAAATAAACTAAAATAAAGTCCAGTCAGCGGACAATACCCGAAGGTAACCAATGGGTGTTCAATGAAGCGAGAAATTCCCACACCCGGAGGTGGTCCTCAGCTGGCCCCTATATAAAATTGTATTCTTCAGTGAAAATGGACGTCACACTAAAACAAAACATAGAAATGAACTAAAATAAAGTCCAGTCAACCTCTTTATCATTTGGGAAGATCTTCCTGGTCTTTGATCATCTGATGTCTCATTAAGTTTAAATCTTCAAGAGCTCATCTTTGAACTGTTTTTGAGACTCTTGAACTATAACGTGTATGTCTATCTTTATTAACAAAAATGAAACAATATTATTCACCACAAATGAATTTTAACGATCTCCAAAGAAAAATATTACACCCTTCTTCAAACTTTTTGCAAATTAGTCGACTTTTTTCATGCTTGAATTTTAACACGAAATTTCGACCGGAAGTTGACCAAACGTTACCAAATGTTGCTTCAACTTTATAAACAACACTGAAAAACATTTTATTTTATTCAGATCAAATTAAAACATCAGTTCTTAGACTTGTAGTTTAAACTAAAAATTGTGAAAGATAATTCAAAAAGTTTAAATTTAAACATACATCCGCCATTTTGGATTTTACCGGAAGTTAACTATATTTCCAGCCTGCCTCCATATCTTAAATTGAAGAGTATAGCTAGAAGTATTTTTGAGCAAAATTTTGTGCTTTTAACACGAAGTGCACAATTCCTTCATATATTTTACCTATCTGCTGGACTTATTGGACAAATTCCGTCTTTGCCTGATTCAGTTGGAATCTTAATTTTGTTATTAATTTCCTAATTTATCAAAAATCATGAAATGAGAATGTTTATAATATCCTTAAATTTCCATCTTTATTTTTAAAGCAGATTAAAAGTATTAAAGACATCATTTTTTAAAGACTTTAGAATTTGTTTTTTGTATTCGCATCATAGCTGTAAACACATTACATTTAATGCGCAGTATGTCAACAAATAGTCTATTTTAGATTTTGTTATTATTCATGATAAAATATATAGAAGAAAGATATGTTGGTACTTATTATAAACATGCGCATTTGCAAATTGGTAAAGCTGTGGTATTTGCATATACAAAAACATTATTGTTATAAGTTTACACGTTTTGCTATTGCTGGGGCCAAATAACGCCATCCACCAAACCTCACTTAAATGTATGTCTTGATTATTCCTGTGTTAATTGTCTTCTTACTTAACATCACGATAAATCTGACAGTAAACGTATGTGTAAACAATAATCAAAAAAGATATATTTGTGGAAAACGCATTAACTTGAAAAACTTTTAAAGTCATCAATCAAACTAATTCTTGTAAGTCTGAATAAAGGAATGCCACCCTTCCTAGTTGTTCCCTGGATATAAAGTAGAATATTCGAAAGACAGGACTATTGAGTTATAACACCATTTATACATGTTGTAGTAACAAACAAAAAACGATTAGACGATAAAGGTTCAAATGGAGAATATTTAAATATTCATACTACCTGGATTTTGGTCATCTCGTGTTGTGTTAATTTTCGCTTTGTCGGGAATCTCTTTAAGCTGAAAACAAAATAAAAGAAGTTTAATTGAATACTAAAACAACATAATTACAATATAGCATTACTATTCATAATTTTTTACTTAACATCTAACAAGTATGATAGTTGGGGAGGTTAAGCAAAATTAAAACTGTAAGGTTTCTTATAGAACTACATGTAAACTAGTTGCAAATATAGTTCCTGCATCCGTATGCTTTACTGTTTTGGTGATCAGTCAGTAGTCAGTAATCCGTCACTGACAAGTCAAGTTCATATCACCAATCTGTCAAACTTATAATGTGAAGACTGGCTGATCGGTGTTTTTGGATTGAACTTTACTTATTAATGCCTCTGGATCGATACGTCTGCTGGTGGACTTCATGACCACGATTATAGCACTACCCTAGTAGCAAGTATTTTGATGCTTACATGAACATACGAATAGTGTTAAAATTTACGGAATAATTTTAAATCAAGGAATGTATCTCACTAGCTATATATAGTGCTTTGCTATGGCCAGTTTTTGCTTCACTTATGTTTTTTTTTTTTGTATTTAATTTGTTTTAGTCCCCTCTTTGCGTTTGTATAGGATTTTAAAATTCCAAATTGTTTAGCATTAAAAATCAATGAACACACGTTTGTATCTAAATGCGATTCTGGTGTAGTAAAAAGAGTACCGTTATTGTTTATGTTATTAGTTACCACTGGATCTACACTTTAGCTGGTATACTTTGCCTACTTTGCCTAGTTCAGACATAGACATACTGATATTGACCGATATTGTCTCATTAAAGTTGCGTTAAACAATTTTGAAATCATTTTTTGGAATGTATTATCATAATGCATAGTTCCTTGTCCGAGTTTAACTATACATTTGGGCCTTTTTGATTTTATCAGCTGTTTCACTTTTGTATTCGGTTTTTGATTCTCAAATATAAATTGATCTCGAGCATCATTGATTATCGAAATTCAGATCTGGTATAGTTACATTGGTGCTGTTAATGTTAACTGGGTTACTACCACGTTATTGATATATCTAATGAAGTTTTAGTTCACAAAAATATCACGAGTACACTCGCCAGTACTTCAGATTGATTGATCGGTAGTAACAGATTGCAATCTATTTATTACTATTTTGATATATATGTCGTGTACAAGTTGCAATTATCACCTGTACAAAATTGAAACTTGTACACGACATATATATCAAAATTATGATCAGACGTTTTTTTTGTCTTTGAGACGACTCCTCCGTTTTACCTGTAAACTGTAATTTGTACAATGCCAAAGTACAAGTTATAACATGTACAAAAGTATGTTCATTTTGGGAGGGGTAAAAACATATTGATGTCAAAGGTCGAATGAAAAGATCAAGATACCTTGTTAAAGTTGGAGTATTTCCGTCTTGTATCAACATTTAAGCAGTACATACCTGCGTATGGAATAAATAATTCAACATACTAGTTACTATAGAGCTTTGTGATTGTAGTTTCTTTTCGAATAGTGCTAAGCAGGGGTTGGGTGTCCAATGACTTATTTGTGTCCCTCATTTAATTAATTATATGGTCGTCCTCACAAACTGATTGTCAAGTGTAATTGCCTATGTTGTCCTTTTTATCGCAGAGCAATGTTTAGTTCTCGAAAATGACTGAGTTTATTTCAAAAAGCAGGAGTCGCTTAGCAAAAGAGTTTAACGGGGTCCATGTTGATCAAGTATCGTTGGTTTTTATGTTACACTCTCATTGCTATATTTAAGAGTGTGTTTTTTGGGTGTGCAATTCTGGAGGTGTGTCTAGATTGGGAGAGGTTATAATTACAGATAATTCATTTTTGAAAACGTTGTATAGGAACATTGTTTAGCAAATCAAATCGTGCATATTATAGATTGACAAGGGAAATAAACGTGTATGGTAATTGATATTTCAATATTGATTTCAGTGTGCAATATAATAAAACGAACATGAGTTAATGACAGTTGATCTGAACTGATATATACATAGTTAATTTTCTGGCTTTTAATGACTGATCTTGAATGAGAAAAGTTCGTAATTATTTATCTCATTTAAACCAATAACGGTTGCTGATTCTCAGCCGCATCATAAAGTAACCAATCAGATATCATTAATTATTTCTTGATGGCGTGTATGTCTACTGAAACTAATAGGTCCGCACCGTGATGCGAAACAATAAACGAAAATGAAAGTCAAAGATACAAAACAATGACCGTAGCACAATGGTACAACGGCAGGATTTATAAAAACCGAGCCCTGTCAAAATAATATTACTAAAAATGGATGTTAATTTGTTTTAACCAAAACCATAATCATGATCATTTTCATTATTATTAGAAATACCATTTAAAACATATAGTATGCTTGTTAAGTTTAGCTAGTTGGACTTGACATAAACATGAACTTTTTAAAGTCTGGGATTTTGATTTGTGTACTTCAGAAAACATTTAGACAATTGAGAATAATGGTACCGAGACATAGATAAGATTATAAACAATGGTCTAGATTATATCGAACTATGAAAAGACTGTTTAGGAATCCGAATGATAATCTAACCAATTTATAATGATGCTGTTTTAAAAACATACCTCATTCTTCGTCCATGGGGAATACAGCTGTTCCGATTGATGCATTTGCTTATGCTGAATACAGAAACACTCCTTCTGAGTTATCAAATTCTCATATTCAAAGGTGTCTTTAAAATAATAGCCGTCACTGCATTTGAAATGGAGTTTAAAAGATATTTTCATTTTATATCTCTCTTTTATATCTTCAATAAGTTGTTTTACTTCTCTGTATATATCGCTACACATACTTCCGAACCCCTCCTGTTCTTCGGAAAATGACAAAACCTGAAGAGCAATGATATCAGTCGACATGGTAACCATAATCTTTGTACCTCCAGATTTATCAATGTCAAACATACAGATACCACGGTATAATGCAATACCACCATCTACTTTGCTAGAGTAGTAGTTTCTGATAAACCAGGCAGATATATGGTTAAAAAAAGAAGGGGGCAGAAAATCAAATTTAAAACAAAGCCAGGAAGTTCTTTTACATTTTCCGTTCATAATGCCAATTTGTTCACATACATCGTCAAACGTGGAAGATGGCATCATGCTTGGCATTATGTAATAACTTTTTTCAATTTTGACTACTATATCCAGTTTTTCCATAACTTTATGTAAATTATTTTTCTGGCCAGAAAACTGACTTCCATCTTTTGATTCAAATAGTTTCGAAATTAACGATTCACTTATTTTGCCTTGTCGCGTAAACAGTGTCCAATCCTCAAGGTGGTGCAATATCCTGTTCTCAATTCTATCTGAGACTAAACATCGGAAAGCATCTGCTAACCACTGAGGCCTTAATATGATCAAATCCGGTATATTTTCAAAAAAAATAATGTTCCCTACATTATGCTGAAATCGAAGAAACAACAACAAATCCTCCTGTTTATGAATATTGATATCAGGATGTTTAGCCAGATTTGACATATCTGTGAAGTTAATGAAGTTTTTTCCATTGTTCTTGTTAATTTCAATTAAATGCTCCAAAAGAATCCATTTTAATGGAAAAGCATTACCCCAATTATTCATTTTCTGTGCAGACTTGGAGATTGCGTATCGCAACTTGTCAAATTCTTCGTCAGTATCATTAATATTTGACAGATAAAACTTCAAGTGCAAGTGATGATATTTGCTTTGAAATCCAAAAACTTGGTCTATTTGGCTATTAAGTTCCTTTTCTCTCTTCATAAAATCCGCCTTCAGAAAATAAATAACAAATCAATAATTTTCATTTTTATTACTTTGACAGTAATAATAAATAACATTTGAATAGATAACGAAACTCCAAGATATATCTACTTTATTACAACCAAGCATTTTCTCTCATGAAAGTTATAAAAACTTTTAAGGGCCTTCTATAGCTTACAGCTTTTATACGGCACGTTTTTTTGTAGTTGTGTAAGGCAGTATTTTAACTCCTACATGTATGTTTGTTGCTTTGTCTTTATGGTTATCCGTCTTATTGGCAATCACATAATGTATTCTTACAAAAAACACACAAGTTAGCTAGAGAAAACATCTGTGGTCAACTTAATGTCTTCTACTGACCGACAGTTAACCAGTTGCCAAAATTGGACGTTCGTTAGACTGAGCAGGATGTATTATCTGGCGTCAAGTCAAAATAAGGACGTTACAATCGATGAAAAGCTGTCTCTTCAAATTAAAAACCATTTTATCCACTCGAAGGACATGTACAATGATCCGTTATCCGAATTAATTTTTATTTCAATCTTCATGACCTCATTTCTAAGCATTAGTCAGCATTGATCAGTCGACACCCTATTTGAACCTAGATAGTTATTTAATTATTATCTGTTCTCGTCCTTAATAATAAATTATACTGGGCGGCAAACAAACACCATCTCATTTGTGTCTTCCCACAGGCAGACATATTTCGGTATTAGTATCTAAAATGTAATTTCTTTTATACCTATAACCTCTACGAGTCATTTTGAAAAAATGTCGAATTTTCAGTTGTAATGGTTTAAATGAAAGCTGTCAAATTTATGATTCAGAACATTAATAATAAACACACCTTACATTTAATTTGATAAGATAAAACTGTAGTAAAGTCCATTTTGTTTGGTGGATTTGGGGGGGGGGGGGGGGGGGGGGGGTCGTACAGAGTCAGAAAATCACATTTCAAATGATTTTTTCCGATTTCCTGATCGCTTTGATATGTGCAAAAGGGACTTTTGAGACCGTTAATTATTACGTACTATAACGAAAAATCGAAGCTTCTTTATCATTGTATGTAACAGATTACCTACAAACTAAGTTCAATCAGCGTACGGGAGGTTCATGTTTATCCTGTTACCGCTACTGAAGTATGTCGTTAAATTTTTGTTCCCTTTGCACATGTTGAATATTGAATCAGTCAGTGTTGATTTTAAAATGTTTGTTTTTATTTGCTTATGTCAAGGGTTGTTTGAATAAGTAACTTTTTATAAATTTTTCAATTTTAAAATTCGACATTTTTTTTAAATGACCAATACACTGTGTCTAAACCACACCGGCAAAAATATTGGACTCGATGGTATTTAATATCCGGCACAGTGACGGAGCATTAATAGACAGAGAAAAAATGATTTTTGTTTATTAATTTGTTATTTTTACGATATTAAAGAATATGTACACAAATATACCTATTTTCTATTGCGAGGTGTAATTTTTTCTACAACCGTTCTATATTAACGGAGAAATAAGTAAAAATGCATGTCAAAATGACGAATTCAGTGAATCTTGCCCCGAAAATGTTTAAAATCTCTTTGTTCACATTGTTCGGAAAGAAAGGTATGAAAAGAAAGAAATTGAAACGAAGATGATTAAACTAGCCACTTTGAGCAATTCAATACTTGTACTTATCTGTATGAAATGAAAAAAATGGGTCATGTCAAAATGGAAGAGGCCGGTTAGATCAATGTGTGCATGTACAATCCGGTTTCGTCCTAAATTTCGCAGCTAAAACCCGGTTTTGTCAAATAAATAGAATGCATAATTGCATAACATAGTTGAACTTCGGCGTGTACAAGGAGTCTGGTGGCTCATTTATCATCAAATTGGGGATCGGAATATATTGTTGTTGTCAAAACGCGAATGAGCTTGTTTTACAATTACAATCATATTTACGTTAAATTTCTTTCGATGGACTATGTTAAGATCAGTGTTTGCGTCATCATGCCGGATATTAGATACCATCGAGTACAAACATTTTTGCCGGTGTTGTTTAGACACAGTGGCATAAGATATAGCACATTTCTGAACTTTGATCCTCGTATGGATATGCTATATTTGCCACTTGACATTGGATACCATTTTAACATTCCTAAATGCTATCTGATGATGTTTCAAACAAGAACGGGTATTTAAGTCACGTGTTGTACATAAGTAAGATACAGGTAAACAACCACATTTTACCAGTGTATTACCTCATTCTCATATGTATCCTTTCCTGTGAAAACTAATATAATTGGCGGATCGTAGTGTCCATAGCTAAGTGGTTCGTCGGCCGTTCGATGGCAATGGATAGAATCGAACCAAAAATCAACATACTCTGAAAGATATCATAAATGTTAAATATGTATTGTTTCGAAACAAATTAGAATACTTTTGATATGCACCCTAGTATGGGAAAATAATACAATCATGCTATTTTTCTAACATAACTATAACTATATATAATACTAAAGAAACTAACTAGCATTTATATACAACACTTAAGAAACTAACTTGCAACTATATATGTTACTAAACATATCAACATTGGTTAAAGGGTTCACATGGTAAACAATAGATTGTGTCGTATCTGTAACACATTGTATATAACAGCAGAACTACACTGTTGAATATATTTCGGGGATTCAGTAAAACATACATTTGCGTACACAATTTATTTCGGGGTTTCGACGAATTCTTTATGATAGTCTATTTACATGCGTAATTTGTTAGAAATTTGAATTTGTGGTTTGAATGTATCAACGGAATCCACGAAATTTGGAACCCAAAGAAAAATAAATAATCAACAGTAAAACAAATGGTGAAGGGGTTCAGATCGTAGCACAGAGTTTTTGTCTCATCCTCAACGCAACAACACTAGTATTCTAATGAACCGTAGAAAACTAAAAGTGAAATTGCCATCATATCTTACTTATCCAACTTATAATGATGGCATGATGATGAATTTATAATCGTTAACGGAACTAGATTGCATATCGGAAAATCTATATTTTTTTTTATCGATTTCAAACAGCTCTTAACTAAAAGGAGTGTGTTCAGTAATATCCCTTTTTGTCAAAATATATATCAGTTTAACAAAAAAGTGAAAATGTTATCTTTAAGCATCACAAATATAGGCTGTTTTTGACAAAACAATGCACATTTATCGGCAAGAAACATCAATAAGTCATGTTAAATTACTTAAATCCTCACAATTTTAGCATTTTAGTTAAATTTTAGACGGTTTCCGTCTGAAATGAAAGTGGACGCATTCATGTTCCTTCATACGTGTAATATTGAAATGAAAGTTGTATTTGATGATAAAACATAACATATATAAAGGTTGAGGATAAACACGGATGCGGCCACTTTCATTTTTGACCAAAATCATCTGAAAAACAACGGAATTTTTGCATATTTGATAGATTTTTCATAATTAAGCTTAAATCGGAGCGTTTTTTTACGACGTAATCAGTTAAAATCTTTCACAAAAACTAATTGAATCAATTGAAATAGACACTTAAGTGTTAAAAACGTGCCCAAAATAATTCGTAAGATGAACCTGAAATTTGAGGCCAAAATCGGCCCTACTGCTTTGAGCATAAAGTGTGTTACTCTTATATTATTGGCCTATAGTAGAGACTTTTGATTTTAGATGTAGGCAAACATTATCCTTGTTTTAATGAACCTCCAAACCCATAAAGTGCAAAATATGCCTGTTTATGCGATACATTCGATTACAATAAACTTTAAGACCGACCGAGCAATATCGACTTGAAGCAACAAGCATACGGTCTAATGCTATATTATAAATTTCTTTTTATACATAAAATAGGGAAACAGGTAGCTTAACCGTACTTTTTTTTTTATCAAGAAACGTGCATTATTTGATATGAAAATCTTCGACACGGGCTTTTCTGGATTTGTCATCATCGATGTTTATATCTGTCATATGACCATTGCTCTTGACCTCATTTTCATAGTTCAGCGATTTCCCATTAAAATGTAAAGCTGTGAATTTCACACTGAAAATAAAGCACTCATTAAACTTCAAAGGGGGAGGGGCGTGATTAATGTTTTTCTTTTCTTTAAAAAAATTCGCGCAAGGTGCAAAAAGATTTATTTTGTTTTTTCAATGCCATCAACACCAACAACTAAATTGTTTACCAAATAAGAATTTTATAAGAAATAAGAAAACAGCGACACTCGCGAATGTGGATGTAAAAATGAAGTATGTGAGAAGGATAATAATGTTTAGTCTAAAAATTCACATTGATATTTTAGGATCGTTAATTTGAAAATGCGAGACCAAGGGACGCAAATTCATGTCAACTTGAACTATTGGAAGTAGGTTTTAATTGTCAGAAGTGAGAAAATACCCCCCCCCCCCCTTTTTTTCACTCTTGTAAAAATATAACATTGTATGTAGTTTTTTTTTTTTTGGAAAAAACGCAAGTGAAATTGTTTTACAGTAACAGTCATATTAACGTTGAATTTCTTTCGTTGGACAATGTTATGATCTGTGTAAGCGTTGCTTTTCATAAATTTGTGGTTTCATAACAGAACTAAAACGGGTGATATATATAGAAAAAAAAACCGGGTGATTGTGTAGTAAACAACTTTGACCAAATCGACCCCTTCCATTTTGACATAACCCATTTCTTTTATTTCATACACAGACATATAAGTATTAAGGTGCTCGAGGTGGCTAGTCTTGAAATCTTCGTGTCAATATCTTTCTTATATATCTTTCTTCTGTACAATGTGAACAATTTAACGAGATGTTAAACAAATTCGAGGAAAGGTACACTCAATTTTTAAAGCGGAATGTTCGAAAATAAGAGATGTATAATAAAATTGAGAATGGAAATAAGAGTTTTTAACAGTTAAAGAGCTATATCACCTACAAAATAATCCAAACCTATGTAAGCCCAAGTTTGCCTTGGGAAGTTGTAACCTTGGTTTATACCAATATCAAAATTCATACCTGAGGTCTGCTGCATGAGAAAAAAAGGACCGTGGACTTCTACTTTTGCTTACGGCAAAAGAATATTGGTCGGTTCCTTCTTTGCAACACATTTCCTGGTGTTAACAGTTCTCAGGAAAGACAAAATTAAATTTGATAGATTTTTGTTGAATATTTTTTTGTTTTGAGATTGTGACACAGTGATGACGGCTGTACTTATATTTTAGCTGTTTTACCTATTTTGTCTGTTTTTTCACGCATTGTTGTAAATGTGATGGACTTTGATGCGACTGTTATACAAATGACAGGTTTGGCGCTATAAATCAGGTTCAATCTACTCTTTCCTACATTTGAAAATGCCTGTACAAAGTCAGGAATATGACAGTTTTTGTCCAGTCGTTTGATGTGTTTTATAATGTGATTTTGCCGTTTAATAAGGGACTTACCGTTGACAATTTCCATCAGAATTCAATATTTTTGTTATACTTCGCTCACATTAATCGTTTTATTTGCTTTGACATGTGCAACAGTGTCATACATAGACAACAACCCGCTGGTATATTTTGTATATCTGAAATTCTTAAATTATAATGTTTTATTAACTCTCAGTTGTTTTATGATACGATAACATACCTCCAATATCCTGAAAATCGGCAGAACACTGACTTAAGCCTTGTTTACTTATGTCGTCCTTCATATCTGCAACTACAAGGTATACTGCACTACTTGTCAAAAATGCTTGATGTGTAGCGTAAAATTCTTTTTGTCCCGCAAAGTCCCATAATTCACATAATGCATAAAGGTTCGAGAGAGTATTATCAGTTGACTTAGAAAAAACATTAGACACCAAATCTGTAGGCATTATCAATGATGCAGACTCATTCGTATCGTTATCTTTATCAATACCAAACTTTGTTTCGGAAGCTAAATCCTCAGGTTTTACCAATAATGCAGATTTATTCGTATCCTTATTTGTATCAAGATTAGCATTTGCTTTGGTTGCTAAATCCTTATGCATTACCAATGCTGACTCATTTTTATGATCACTCTTATCTATGGTAACCTTTGCTTTGTTTGTCGTGTCTATTTCATCAGTAGATATCGCATCTCTGTTTTGTATATGTATATTCTTCATCTCATCTTCCTTAATATGTCTATAGTCTCTATCATCGGCTGTTGGAATTAGTGCCCTCTTCATCCGGCCAACCTTATCATCATTTATTTCTGGATAATCAAAAAAATATTTTCTTTATTTTTTGTTCATTGTAAAACTCACTTTTACTTAATAAGTTTAACAAGAATGTGTCCATAGTACACGGATCCCCCACTCGCACTATCTTTTTATATGTTTAATAGACCGTGAAATTGGGGTAACAACTCTAATTTGGCATTTAAATCTAAATTTAAATAGATCATATCATAGGTTACATGTATACTCAGTTTCAAGTTGATTGTACTTCAACTTCATAAAAAACTACCTTGGCCAAAGCTTCAACCTGGAATTTCCACTGTCATTTTCTATGTTCAGTGAAACCTTTGAAATTGGGGTATAAACTCTAATTTGGCATCAAAATTAGAAAGATCATATCAGGGCACATGTGTACTAAGTTTTAAATTGATTGGACAGTCACTACATCAAAAACTACCTTGACCAAAAACTTTAACATGAAGCGGGAAGACGGACGAACGAACGAATGAACGGACCCCAGACCAGAAAACATAATGCCCCTCGTATGTGGGGCATAAAAACTATCACTTGGCAATACAATTGTTTTTAACTTTTTTTTTATTAGAAAAATGTGTATTGATTCATTGACAAAGAGAAATGTGTTGCGTGTTACCTTAGGTGCGAATATCAGCATTACTTAAATTACAAATGTTTGGCTTTTGTCACCTTGACATTCAACCTTGCCTAAGATGGGCATCAACAAGCTCTGAAGGTCTGGCAGTACATGTAAGTTAGATCCCGACATACAGCTCTGGTACAATGTTTTGCTCTAAATACTAGATAAAGGCAACAGTAGTACACCGCTGTTCGAAATTCATAAATCGATTGAGAAAAAACTTGAGGGTTACACACTAAAACTGAGCGAAACACAGCAAAGGTAACAGGAGAACTACGACACAACAGAATCGAAACACTAACATGTAACATACATTGAAACGAAATATAATATAACAAAAGTCATTTTCCTGATATGGTACAGGACATTTCAAGAAAACAATAGTGAGTTGAAGCTGGTTTTGAAGCTAGCCAAACCTTGCATTTTATGGCAATGCTAAATGAAGCACTAAAATGATACCATTCCATGACAGGAGTACAGTACAAATAAATGCAAGAACATTCAGGACAGAGAATGACACAAATAAACGATATACTATGCGTTTTGTTATTTGATTTTGCCATGTGATTATGGACTTTCCGAATTGATTTTCCTCTGAGTTCAGTATTTTTGTGATTTTACTTTTTATAGTACATTTCGACAACAAAATAACAGAAACACTGAGGTGAACAAAAACAATTGACAATGCAACACACACAGAAACAAACTATACGATAACAATTTCCATATTCTTGACTTGGAACAGGACATTTCTAAGAAACAACACTATGGTTTGAACTCCAGCTTTTATGGCAATGATAAATATAACATTGAAATGATTACATAACATACCAGGACTACAATTCAAATAAATGAACGATCATATAGAACAGAGAAACAGACAAATAATAGCTTTCCAAAGTGCTAGTATTTTCTTTATTCCAGTTAATACATATTGCATCTAAAGTTAATACGTCTTTTCCTTAATTTGAATGAAATAATTATTTCTGGACGTTAAAAAAGAACAAATCAATCAATGAACAACTGTTTATATTTATTAAATGTAGTGTCTTTTATTGTGTCTGTATTCTTCTTATTATCGGACATGATTTATTTTAATTCAAAAATATGAAACATAGCAGTAGTCCCTTTACAGGGTCTGTTGAAACCTTTTTCAACAATGCCAAACATGTTTGGTTGAATTTTACTTTCCAAGGGTTAAGAAATATTGGAATGCTGTAATTTTAATGTTACTGCAGTGTACATGAACATCATTTTAATAGAGTATTTGAAGCATAACTGAAAAATTGGCTGCCTTAATGTAAATGATATTAAGAAAGTACTAGATGAGCAATTGGCCTTTTAAAATCAATTGTCGGATAAGGTATACGCCCTTTAACATGTTGAATATTTAATTCATGTTCTGCCTATTTTTTAACGTGACAATATTACATCATGGTGAGTCTTGCAAACACATTTTACATGTGATATATCTTTTTAAATAATATCTTGAGTCAAATAAAAACAATCTAATTATATTAGAAGCAGATTGACTTTACCAATATCTAAGAACTTTAAATTGATGAATAATTTATGGAATCAACAACTCATCATACATACCAGGATTGTTGTAAGTATGGATCAAACGACTTTGGAACAATAATGTGTCCACAGTACACGAATGCCCCACTCGCACTTCATTTTATGTGTTTAGTGGACCGTGAAATTAGGGTAAACACTCTAATTAGGCATTAACATTGGAAAGATCATAGTATAGGGCACATGTGTACTGAGTTTCAAGTTGATTGGACTTCAACTTCATCAAAAACTACTTTGACCAAACACTTTAACCTGAAACGGAACAAACGGGCGGAAGGACAGACGGACGGACCAACGGATGCACAGCCTATCGTAGGTGGGGCCTAAAAAACATGTGATAGTTTGTCGAAATTTCGAGAACACATTTGTAATGAAACGTAAGATACAAACACTGAAAACAGATTCTTTGAAAGAAGAAGAATTTTGTTTGACGGATTTTTGAAATTTTGGTGAACAAAATCCTTTTGTATACGGTTAATTACACCGATCCTCTTGACAAATATTAGAAAGAAGAAAGTGAATCACCACGAGTTTTATGTAGATTATGAATTATGGAAAATGTAATCGAAAGACGTGATTGATTTATTCGTGTAGTAAAAGTGTGTCACGATGTATTGTAAATTTATGTATCTACATAACTATAGTTACAGATGGACACAGTACTGTAATGTAATTTGTGTGAAGGAGGGAAGTATAGTTATCGTTATGTGAAATTTATTAGACCTTTAACAGGGTGTTTATTTATTATTTAAAAATAATAACTTAATATCTGTTTATCATTTTAAGTCCCAAGAATGTCATGAATATCGTTCAAAAGACCTTACAATGTAATGTAAATTAATAGTTTCTTAGCTTTTGCGTTCACTATCGTTTTATTACGTAGTGTTATGACAGTTCGCCATAAACCATAAACGGAAATTCCGAAAAAATGATATTTGCGCAGACTAAATTGTATTGTACTGGTATTTTTGTAATCCTAAATATGATTTGTTTTATGTAAGTATGCTGTATTTTCATAACCATTTTGTATAACCACTTTATTTATACATGTTAATTACCTTCGCCAATTGTCCATTTTCCATCTTCTATGTTGATTTTACATCTACGAACAACAATATCAACACCATCTGTACTGGTAACACCTGACATGTCCTCCTTTAATAATCTTCTTAAGAGACATGTTTTACCAACGTTTTCTTTCCCAACTATCATAGTTCTTACAAAATACCTCTTTTCACTTTTTTCACTTTGCATTAGTTTCTCGTATCTAGTTCTATCTTCCTGTGACAATTGAATCATGGCTTCCGGCAAAACTGTAATAAGATTTTAGGTTGAACATGATCACGATGATGTTTGACACACAGATTTAAAATATGCTGTGTAATAGAACAAACAAAAGAGTACCATAGTGGCAACTCACCAATATAGTGAACAAATTCACATACAAACAGACTAATTTAAAAAAAAAAATCATCTTTTTATTTTTTAATTTAACATTGCATACCATATGAGACGGTCTTGTATTCTTCCTTGGGTCCGTCTGGTATCATCATTTATACAATTGCTATCAATAATAAATTTGATGCGGTTAAATCGGTATATATCTGGTGTAACACTATTAATTATACCCCACGCAACGAGTTGCGGAGGGTATAATGTTTTTGACCCGTCCGTCCGCCCGTCACTCCGTCCGTCAGTCCGTCCGTCTGTCAGTCCTGTTTCTTGTCATCGCAACTCCTCTCAAACCACACACCAGAATTTCACGAAACCTTTTTAGATAGTAAGGACATATTATGTAGTTGTGCATATTGACGGGAAATTGCGATTCAATTTTTTTTCTAGGAGTTATGCCCCTTTGAACTTATTTACTATAATGTACTACTGCAACAGTTTGTCATCGCAACTCCTCTCAAACCATGCACACAACAGAATTTCACGAAACCTTTTCAGATAATAAGGACATACTATGTAGTTGTGCATATCGACGGGAAATTGCGATTCAATTTTTTCTAGGAGTTATGCCCTTTGAACTTATTTACTATTATGTACTACTGCAACAGTTTGTCATCGCAACTCCTCTCAAACCACACAACAGAATTACACGAAACCTTTTTAGATAATAAGGACCTACTATGTAGTTGTGCATATCGACGGGAAATTGCGATCCAATTTTTTTTCTTGGAGTTACGCCCCGTTGAAATTATTTTCTTTAATGCACTACTGCAACAGTTTGTCATCGCAACTCCTCTCGAACCACACAACAGAATTTCACGAAACCTTTACAGATAGTAAGGACATACTATGTAGTTGTGCATATTGACGGGAAATTGCGATTCAATTTTTTTCTAGGAGTTATGCCCCTTTGAACTTATTTACTATAATGTACTACTGCAACAGTTTGTCATCGCAACTCCTCTCAAACCAAACAACAGAATTTCACGAAACCTTTTCAGATAATAAGGACATACTATGTAGTTGTGCAAATCGACGGGAAATTGCGATCCAATTTTTTTTCTAGGAGTTACTTCCCTTTGAACTTATTTTCTTTAATGCACTACTGCAACAGTTTATCATCGCAACTCCCCTCAAACCACACAACAGAATTTCACGAAACCTTTTCAGATAATAAGGACATACTACGTAGTTGTGCATATCGACGGGAAATTGCGATTCAATTTTTTTTCTAGGAGTTATGCCCCTTTGAACTTATTTACTATAATGTACTACTGCAACAGTTTGTCATCGCAACTCCTCTCAAACCACACAACAGAATTATACGAAACCTTTTTCAGATAATAAGGACATACTATGTAGTTGTGCATATCGACGGGAAATTGCGATTCAATTTTTTTCTAGGAGTTACACCCCTTTAAATTTATTTGCTTTAATGTACTTCTGCAACAATTTGTCATCTCAACTCCTCTGAAAGCACACAACAGAATTTCATGAAATTTTGTAGATAATAAGGACATACTATTTAGATGTGCATATTGGCAGGAAATTAATTTTTCTTATACAATTGTTTTTCTTTCACTTATTTAATTTCTCCAATGACAATGTGGGGACGTGGGGTATGTGAGCGTGCTCACTAAGGTTCTTTAATTGCATGATGTTTTTTTTAACTAAGCTTACATGTGTAAACATTACGAGTTAGATCAAATTATTGTAAAATTCGTTTTCCGAAAGCTCATAATCAGTATATCAATAAGACTAGCACTTAGAAGATCTGTTAAATATTGTATATCTGTATAACCTTTAATAAGTTTTTATTGAAGCTAAGATGCATCTCTTCTACTTTAATTACAATGGAAGATTTGACCAAATCCTTTTACAGAGAGACCAAAGATACTAGAGGGACAGTCAAACTCATACATCGAAAATAAATTGACAAGACCATGGCTAAAGATTAAAAAACCAAACAGACAAACAATAGTACACATGACACAACATGGAAACTAAAGAATAAGCAACACGAACCTCACCAAAACAAGGGGTGATCTCAGGTGCTCCGGAAGAGTACACAGATCCTGCTCCACATGTGGCACCAGTCGTGTTGCTTATGTGAAAACAAATCCGGTAAATAGTCTAATTCGGAATTAAACTAATGAAAAGTGCGTTGGAAAACAATATAAATGTTGTTTTGAATTTGTAAAGCAAGAAAATAAGCGAGTATCACCGGTTCTTAATCCAGTATTTCGGTACTGTCATGAACAATTTACTGTTCATTTATATAATCTTGCATAGCTCTTTTATTCAATGTTCGGGTTTGACTATCAGTGATCCTTAAGGTTGAATTAGTTGTTCAACGTGGGTCTAATTTGGTTATAAGCGTCACGCCGATAATTGTATTATGTTTTAATTATCAAATATTTTTGCCTCGAGAATCATTGAAACGACATTGATTATCGGAGTATTCACCTGGGACTGTGCCATTACAAAATTAAATGCTAGTATTTAGAGAGACTGTTACTAGTCATAAATTTCTGATCGAAGATCGAAATTTTACGTGTAATCAGCTATACGAGTTTTTCTTCCCCACCTAGGAGCAAAATATTTTACGGTATGTCCGTTAGTCTGTATGTCCGTCTGTATCGCTTCAGGTTAAATTTAGCTTAAGTTGAAGTCCAATCAACTTCAAACTTAGTAGAAATGTTCTCTATGATATGATTTTCCGTATTCAATGTTATAGTTTTTTTTCCCAATTTCACAGTCCACTGAACATATAAAATGATAGTAAGAGAAGGGCATCCGTGTACTATGGACATATTCTCTTTATTTTAAATGTTATACATCTTTAATTCGTTTTTTATTTTTATGTATTTTATATTTTAACTTCTCTATTACCTTTGTGATTGCATGGTTTTATGAGAATAAACTGTCTTTATTTTTGAATAGGTACTAACACTAAGTCATGTAATTAAACACAATTGTAGAAATAGGCTCATCCGCAATGTTGCTTAATCCAACTTGTGCATTGCTTAAGCCGATTTACCCTCGTTACTGGCATTAAAATGATAATATTGGGATATTAAGATTTGATCTCACGTAATTTATTTTAGGGGGTGAACATTCTTGGTTTAATTATCTTTCATTATTTAAAATATGCAGTATATAAATGTATGGTATTTGTTGCTTGGGTTTACGTATTTACTTACAGATTTGGACATTTCATTTTAAAAACGTCATTTTTAGCGACTTATTTATAATGCGACACAGCTATGTGTTGTTTAATTTATTATAATGAATGTCCTATCAGTATTGATATGTGAAATTAAATTAAAAGTAATAATCTATGAAATCGAATACAAAGCAACGTTACAGTTGAACAAAATAAAACTAAAGGAAAGCAAAATATTTTTTATTTATTATTTAAGGTATCAATCACTCCAAAAACATTAAATTTGAGCTTTGTCTTAAGTATAGTTGATGTAACTGTAATGTGTTGTCTTTTGAATTGTCGATTTTGATTGGTCCGTACGAGAAGAAAACATTCACATCTCAAAGGGGACATGTGTACTAAGTTTCAAATTGATTGGAGTTCATCAAAAACTACCTTAACCAAAAACTTTAACCTGAAGCGGGACAAACGGACGGACGAACAAGCAGACGGACGAATAGACGGACGGCCGCAAAGACCAGACAACATAATGCCCCTCTAGTATCGTAGGTTGGGCATATAAATTATCTCCCGCTGAACCTTGGGATGAAATGATTTGACTCCCTCGTATGAACCAATCAAAATCAGACATTTTAACGTAAAGTATGATAGTTGGTAATAAACATTGCA
Organism: Mytilus edulis; assembly: GCA_019925275.1. Lineage (NCBI taxonomy): Eukaryota > Metazoa > Mollusca > Bivalvia > Mytilida > Mytilidae > Mytilus > Mytilus edulis. Next base: position 57,922 of record CM034359.1, read on the forward strand.
AATTTAATGATAGCTATATGTATATATAGTCACTAAACTTTAATGTCATAATTACAGATGAAATTAATGTTCAGAATAACAAAGACTTATTGTCCATTCCGATTTAATCAGTTTAGTATACATTTTTTGAAAGGTTAAACATAACAGAACCTCGAATTTTACCGAAAGCTGGGAATGCTGGCTTCATATTTGCCAATAGCCAATTTCCGCCGTTAATGCCAGTAAATAGAAAACACATTTCATTTTGAAATTATTTTATGTTTTTCTAACTGTCACATATATTTAGTGTTGGACAACAGAATACAGAAGAAAACAAATTCCCGGATGGAAAAGAAAATAGTTAAGAAAACATGGTACCAAAAACTTGCTCGAATTAAAGGAGACCAATCTTATGAATGTGCACATACAATTGTATGTTAAAATGTATAGATATATCTGGAACTGAATATTACTGACATTTATAACCAATTATTTTATCGATTAACTGACGCGAAATAAAATGTGTTTTACAGTAATTGATTGAATCAACTGGACCAGTACTGACTGGTATTCAATCGATCGATATATTAGTGTAAAGAACATGTACTGAACAATTGAAAAATATCATGACATATTGTCTTGATGTGAATTCGGGCATTTGAGAGTTGTTTAGCTAAAAATTATCGTTTCAATTATAAACTCCGTTACTAGGACTGACTACTGGGATTGTGATACACTCAAGGAAAAAACATTTTACTACCCATGGTATCGATTCGTTGGTTTTAAAACCGTATCATATATAGCAGGATTTTCATTTGGTACATCGGTCGCGTCTTCAATATATCTAAATAAGGGCAACAGTAGTATACTGCTGTTTGACAAACTCATAAATCGTTAGAGAGAAAAAAACAGATCTGGGTTACAAACTAAAACTTAGAGAAACGCATCAAATATAAGAGGAGAACAACAACACTACAAAAACACTACATGTAAATGCCAATGTTTAATGTAGCATTAAAATAACTACACAATAACATTTACGGTACCAATTGTCCTGCACCAGATGCGCATTTCGACAATAAATGTCTCTTCAGTGATGCTCATGGCCAAAAGATTTTAAATCAAAAGCTTATATATAAGATGAAGAGCTATAATCCAAAAAGTCCAAAAAGTAACATGCCAGGACTACGATACAAAAAGTAAAATCACAAAAATACTGAACTCAGAGGAAAATCAATTTGGAAAGTCCATAATCACATGGCAAAATCAAAAAACAAAACGCATCAAAAACGAATGGACAAGAACTGTCAGATTCCTGACTTGGTACAGGCATTTTCAAATGTAGAAAATGGTGGATTAAACCTGGTTCTATAGCGCTAACCCTCTCACTTTAATAACAGTCTCATCAATAAATGGGAATACATATAGGACAGAGATACACAAAATGCACCAGCTTTAATATTTAATACGACAGACGTGCGTTCTGTCCACACTTACTAGCTCACTGACTAATAAGTGACGCTCGGATGAAAAAAGTTTAAAGACCAAAACAAGTACAAAGTTGAAATGCACTGAGGACCAAAAGTTCCAAAAAGTTGTGCCCAATACGGCTAGGGTTTTCTAACTGGGATAAGAAAATTCTTATTATTTAGAATAATTCATACTTTCGCAAACAGTAAATGTCATAAAAAAAATAACTATATAAAAGATATATTGAAGGCCGTATATTGACCTATAATGGTTTACTTTTTTAAAATTGTTATTTGGAGAGTTGTCTCATTGGCACTCACACCACATCTTTCTATATCTATATACATGATAAAACTGAAGTGTTGAATATTTACAGAATAAAAATGGATACATTATATAGAACAACCTAATCAAACACACAAAAATACACAGCTGAATTGGACAAAGCTTCAACGCACAAAGTGACGTCACATTTGATATTCTAAAAAATTCTAAAAAAAAACACTAGGACTTGTGAGTGGTGCCCAATCAAAACAGTTGAAATATTTTGACGAAGATAATTAAACGCCATACATTTGTGAAAAGTGTGACAAAAACATCATCGTTTGTTAACTAGTGTTTAACAATTTTAATAGGATGATGATAACCTCGGAGACAAAAAGCAAAGAGCAGTGGCATCGATTCAATGGTTGTATTCACTCATGATAGATACCAGACTTAAAACTTATATTCAGTAAATTAAAATATTTCATTACCTCGTTTCGGTGTCAGGTGGTCTTAGACTCTGTATAATGGCTCTTGACATTGTTATCTACAGAACACAGTTTTAATTCATATCCTGTTTCGGGCAAAATATTTAGAAGTGTATACATGCGTCGCCCATTTTCCATTGCTAACACATCTCTAGTGGAAAGTGTCGCGACAGTCCATTTTTCTGTTTCTTTATTTCTATAATCAAGATCATACTTGAGACTGTCGTCTTGGTCATGTATATACCATTCAATTGTTATTGAACAGTCGGTATATTCAACTAGGGCAAATCTTCTAGGAGCTGTTAAAAAAAATCAAAATGTTATCCATAGTACCTGGAAATGTTTAGAGAGATATATATAAAGAGGTGAAGTAAATACAACTAACCGTACAATATGACATGGTCATGTTCAAAACACTACAAATTGCTAAGAGTCTTGACAAAATCATATGTTGTGCTCGACTTGTAAAGTCGGGCACAGATTGTACATGATAAGACACGACAGTCCTTAACTGTACTCATGTTTCGTTCTGACTTTACTTAATAAGTTTGATTCAGTATCTGATAATTTGGTTATCAAAGGTATCGGAATATAATTCAATACGGCAGACGTGCATTTCGTATACATAAGACTCACCAGTTACGCTAATATCAAAATCGTTATTTAGCCAAACAAGTTAAAAATTGAAGAGCATGGAGAAACCCAAAAAAGCCAAAAAAATATGCCAACTATGACTAAGGTAATCTATTCCTGGGACAAGCGTCACGCTGATTTTTGTATTATGTTTTAATTATGAAATAGTTTGGCATCGAAAATCACTGAAATGACAATGATTATCGGAGTATACACCTTGGACTGTGACATTGATAAATTCAATGCTAGTATTTAGAGAGACTGTTTCTAGTCATCAATTTTTAATCGAAGATCGAACTATTACGTATTACCAGCCATACGAGTTTGTATACCCCACCTAGGGGATAAAGTGTTACGGTCTGTAAGTCTGTTCGTTAGTCTGTCTGTCCGTCTGTCTTGCTTCAGATGAAATTTTTGTCTAGTCAGGATAAAGCTTTCGATCAAGGTAGTTTTTGCTGAAGTTGAAGTCCAATCAACTTGACATTTAGTACATATGTTATCTATGCTATGATTTTCCTTATTGAATGTTATAGTTTTGACCCCAATTTTACAGTCCACTGAACATATAAAATGATAGTTAGAGTGGGGCATCCGTGTACTATACACACAGTATCTTATGTTTGGACTATGCCTCAACACATGTTATTCTAACAATTGTAGAAATCAGCTAATCCACAATGTTGATTAGTCGAACTTGTGCATGGATTAAACCGATTTTACCTCGTTTCTTGCATGAAAATACTAATATTAAGATATCAAGATTTGCTCTCAAGTAATTTATTTTAGGGGATGAACATTTTTCTTTAATTATTTTCTAATATTAAAAATATACAATATTTAGTTGTATGGTATTTGTAACTTGGGTTTACGTATTTGCTATCGGATTTGACAACTAGTTTTTAAATGTCATATGAAAATCGCCATTTTTTAGCGATTTATTTATACTGCGACACAGCTATGTGTTGTTTGATTTATTATACTGAATGTCCTATCAGTATTGCTATGTAAACTCAAATTAAAAGCAATGCGCTATGCAGTCAAATGCAACGTAAAGTTACAGTTGTAAAAAATTTACAAAAGTAAAGCAAGCATTTTTTTAAATTATTATTTTGAGTGACAATCACTGACAAAACATAAATTTGAGCTCTGTCTTAAGTATAATAATCGATATCGAACATTGCAAATTGAATGATAGTAAGGACACTTTAATGTCATAAAACTATATGTCATAAGAAAAATATAAAATTATTATTCAGAATATTAAAGACTAATTGTTTAGTTCGATTTTGAAAGGTTAAACATAACATAATCTCGAATTTTACCAAAAGCGGGGGTTGCTAGCTTCAAAGGAGTAGGTTCAGTAAGACCCCTGTTTGGCCCCAAAATATGGTAGTTTTACAAAACTGTTTAAATGTAACTTTTTAGTTATATTTTGGAAGGTATAATGCCCTTGCTACACAAATATGGGCTTATTGTGGCATTACAATGCACATTTATCGGGTACGTGCATCATTAAAATATGCTAAATTACTAAAATCTTCACAATTTCAGCATTTTAGTTAATTTTAGACGGTTTCCGTCGTAAATGAAAGTGGCCGCATTCGTGTTTATTCTTGATATTGGAATGCAAGTTGTGTTATATGAATGTCGGGGATGAACACGGATGCGGCCACTTTAATATTTGACAAAAACCATATGCAAAGTGACAGTTTTTGGCATATTTGATAGATTTTTCATATTTAAGCTTGAATCGGAGCGTTTGTAATGAGTGAATCAGTTAAAATCTTTCACAAAAAATAATTGAATCAATTTAAATAGACATTTAAGTGTTTTAAAAGTGTCTAAAATATTTCGTCAGATGAACTTGAAATTTGATACCAAAACCGGCCCTTACCGGACCTACTCCTTTGTCAATACTGAATTTCCACCGTTAATGCCAGGTAAATTTGTAGGCAATTTCGAAAACACATTTCATTTTGAAATTATGTTATGTTCATTTAACTGTCACATATATTAAGTGTTGGACAACAGAATACAGAAAACAAATTTTCCAAGATGGAAAGGTATATAGTTGAGAAAACATGGTATCAACAACTAGCTCGAATTAAATGAGACCAATCTTATGAATGTGCACAAACAATTGTATGTTAAAATGTATAGATTTATCTGGATCTAAATAGTACTGCCATTTATAACCAACGATTTCATCGATGAACTGACGTGAAAGAAAATGTATTTTACAGTAATTGATTCAATCACGCGGACCAGTACTCACTTGTATTCAATCAATCCATATAGTTTGTGTAATGAACATGTACTGAACATTTGAAAAATATCATGGAATATTGTCTTGATGTGAATTTGGGCATTTACGAGTTGTTAAGTTAAGAATTATCGTTTCAATTATAAACTCCGTTACTAGGGCTGACTACTGGGATTGTGATACACTAAAGGAAAAACTTTTACTAGCAATGGTATCGATTCATTGGTTTTAAAACCGTATAGCAGGATTTTTATTTGGTACATCGGTCGAGTCTTTAATATATCTAAATAAAGGTAATTGTAGTTAAAACTGTTCGAAACTCATAAATCGTTAGAGAAAAAAACAAATCCGGGTTACAAGCTAAAACGTATGGAAACGTATCAAATATTAGAGGATAACAACGACACAACAGAAACACTACATTAACATGTAACACACACAGAAACGAGCTATAAGATAACAATGGTGGTTGAACCTGGTTTTGTGGTATTCCAAACCTCCCGGAATAATAGCTAACACAAGAAACCTGGTTTAATATTTTTAAAATACGCCAGACGTGCGTTTTGTCTACACTAACTAGCTAACTGACTAACTAGTGACGCCCGGATGCAACAAGTTTGAAAGCCAAAACAAGTACAAAGTTGATATGCACTGAGGACCAAAAGTTCCATACGGGTTTCCTGCCTTGGATAAGAAAATCCTTATTATTTAGAAAAAAATCATACTTTTGCAAACAATTAGTTTCATAAAAAATGACTATAGATTAGATATACATGATAAAACTGAAGTGGTGACTAACTACAGAATAAAGACGGACACATTACATAAAACAACCTAATCAAGCACATGAAAAAACACAGCCGAATTAGCCAAAGCCTCAACGCACAAAGTGACGTCACATTTGAAATTCTAAAAAAACACACTAAGACTTGTGAGTGGTGCCCAAGCAAAACAGTTTAAATATTTGGACGAAGATAATTAAACGCCAAACATCCATGAAAAGTGTGACAAAAAACATCATCGTTTGTTAACTTGTGGTTAACAATTTTAATAGGATGATGATAACATCGGAGACAATTAACAAAGTGCAGTGGCTTCGATTCACTCATCAAAGAAACCAGACTTGAAACTACTATTCAGTAAATTTAAATATTTCATTACCTCGTTTCGGTGTCAGGATGGTCTTAGACTCTGTATAATGGCTCTTGACATGGTTATCTACAGAACACAGTTTTAATTCATATTCCGTTTCGGGCAAAATATTTAAAAGTGTATACACGCGTCGCCCATTTTCCTGTAACACATCTTTAGTGGAAAGTGTCGCGACAGTCCATGTATCTGTTTCTTTATTTCTATAATCAAGATCATACTTGAGACTGTCGTCTTGGTCATGTATATACCATTCAATTGTTATTGAACAGTCGGAACATTCAACTATGGCAAATCTTCTAGGAGCTGTTAAAAAATAAATCAAAATGTTATCAATAGTACCTGGAAATGTTTCGAGATATATACATAAAGAGGTTAACTAAATTCAAATATCCGAAAAATATGATAAGGTCATGTTCAAAACACTACAAACTGCTAAGAGTCTGACAAAAACATATTTTGTGCTCGACTTGTAAAGTCGGGCACATATTTTACATAATATGACACGAGAGTCATGAACTGTACTCAACTTTGGTTCTGACTTCACTAAATAAGTCTGTTTCAGTATCTGATAATTTGGTTACCAAAGGTACCGGATTATAATTTAATACGCCAGACACGCGTTTTGTCTACAAAAGACTCATCAGTTACACTAAGATCAACATCTTTATAAAGCCAAACAAGTAAAAAGTTGAAGAGCATTGAGAACTTAAGATTCCCAAAAGTTATGCCAAATACGGCTAAAGTAATCTAGAGAACAACGACATAACAGAAACACTACATTAAAGTGTAAGACACAGAGGAACGAATTATAATATAACAATGGTGGGTTGAACCTGGTGTTGGTGCCTTCCAAACCTTCCGCTGCTATGCCAATGTTTGATTCAACATTAAAATAACTACATAACATGTCAAGACTACAATACAAATAAATGGGAATACATATAGGACAGAGATACACATGAATAATTGCTGACAAAAGGTACCAGGTTTGATATTTAATACGCCAGACGTTGATTGGACTTCAACTTAATCAAAAACTACCTTGACCAAAAACCTTTAACTTGAATCTGGACAGACAAACGAACGAACGAACGGACGAACAGACGGACGCACGGAGGCACCGACCAGAAAACGTAATGCCTCTCTACTATCGTAGGTGGGGCATAAACACTATTTTTTCTTAAACTCGTGTATTACTTATCTAGTCAATTTCAAAAGCCATGCGAGTAAAACGGGATATTTCAATTTTGAATTAATGCTGTCTAGAATTTTAATACTATCCGATTACCAAGCAGAAGTATAACTTTATACTTTACCACTAATCAGAAGAACAATGTTATGGACGTTTCGTCACCGAGAGTATCACCAGTCTTATGTAAACGAAACGCGCGTCTGGCGTTCTAAATTATAATCCTGGTACCTTTGATAACTATTTACAACACTGGGTCGATGTCACTGCTGGTAGACGTTTCATCACCAAGAGTATCACCAGCCCAGTAGTCAACACTTCGGTTTTAACATGAATATCAATAATGTGGTCATTTTTATGAATTTCCTGTTAACAAAAACTTATATTTTACGAAAAACTAAGAATTTTCTTATCCCAGGCATAGATAACCTTAACCGTATTTTGCGTAACTTTTTTTGAAATTTTGAATCCTCAATGCTCTTCAACTGACGAAACGCGCGTCTGGCGTACTAAATTATAATTCTGGTACCTTTGATAACTATTAATAATTTCTTTAATTGTATATCCCTTTTTGGTACAAATTATATATACAATACAATATATAAAATCATAATCGTAGATATATTTCTAATATAAGGGTAAACAATTTAAGTGACTTTGTTGGCTGTTGTTAGAATTGAATAACATTCATCCTTATCACAAACATCTTCAAATAAACTGTCCTTATGCAAATGTATACATTAGCTCCGCCCGATATGTTGAAATAACATTGGTAATACTTAGACTCAGTATATGTGTGCGTTTTTGGTAAAAAGAAATATTTGTTTAACAAAACTTTATTACTTTAAAATGAATATAATCAAATTATTAATAAGATGATTTGGTTTGATTATTTATTTTTGATAAATCTGGGAATCCTGTGAGCATGTAAAATTATGTTATTTATCTTTATTTTAATGTATCTGTTGTTATGTCAGTTAAAATTTAATCTATTATAACTATTGAAATTTGTAGTTGGGACTGCATTCTGCTAGTCTCCTTTAATCTTTTTCAAATTTGCTTTGATTTTATCAAATTTTTCAGCTATCTTTAATATATATTTATCTTACAAAGGTCAGATTGTTTTGTATTTTTAGTGTATTGCTGTAAAATTTTAGGTATTAACTAATGTATATAAAAAAGCTGCAATATGTCATACAATATAACAATCTGGGATTCAGTAAGGTCAATATACAACTGAGATATCTGTATAGTTTTATGAAAATCCAAATAGTTTTCAAAAAGTAATAAACCAATTTCATGGCAATTATCAAAATTCAGTCGGAATTGAAAATTTTAATTTATTTTAAATTACCTATCAATTAAAACCTTAAATTTGACAGCAATAAATCAAAGTACTAAATAAATGAAACTGGCATCATCTGAAAACAATATTTAACTGAGATATATGTGAATTTTGATGAATTAAAAATTAATAAACAAATTGAAAGATGAATTTCTGAATTTCATCCGAACGGAACATTTTCGCTGTTTTAACTTGGATTTTGGTAAAACTCTATCTTAGTGATAAATTATATCTTAACTAACGCCAGATTGTTTGCAGATTTATGAAGTAAAATATGTGCTCGACCTTACTGATCGAGTATAAGATATTGTCCTTTCAGACTCTGAGAAGTTTAAAGTAAACAAAAAATACAATACTAAAATGACAAGCCAAAAAATGTTCTTTCATTATTGATTTCCATTCCAACTAGTGACCCATGGCTAAACAAAATTTTAATGGCACTGAAAGTCCAATTATGTGATGATGCGTTCAAAGAATAGAATACAAATTCTGGAACCGTAAATTTGGAACATATCCAGTTAAGTGTGATAATGTGTGATAATGTGTTATAGCAATTATTTGTGGGGTTAATAACCTTACTAGAAATTCTAGTGTTCGTGTTTTACTTTCAAAATTTCTTAAATTAGTATCACATAGGAAAAATGTTACTCAATATGAAAGTCTAGAAAATAATAAGCTAATGTATGTTCTGCCAGACAGTACTAACGACATCATATGGCACTCACGATGTGGAACACATAATCGTAATAAAGAACGGAATTTATTTAATATTATACATGTTATATAAAAGGACATAATGTAAAGGACTGATTGCATAGTGTATAAAATAATGTTAAAAGTGCATTCATTTTCTGGACGGGAACAATTCAATGATAAATACTATAGCTGAGACCTGTTATAGTGGTCGACCTGCGGACCTATACACTAGTTGTTGTGAGACTTCTTGGCGTGCAGAGGGCTGGCCACTCTCTCGTCAAAAGCATCAGTTTGAACTTCTTTTAATCTTTTCATCATATAAAAATGGATTCCAAACATTGGCAAGGCTTTTAAAGTGGGTTAAAAGGAAAACAAACATGACCACATTTTAATTCCGGAATCACCTTTTGAGTCTGTATATTTAAAAAACTTACTATTATGAATTTTGATCCATCTTGGTATAATTCTATGAACAATAATGCAAACAGCAACTGAAAACAAGATAACATTCCATAATTAAAACAGAAGTCCCTAAATGTTGACCTGGTACAGTTAAATGGTGGATTGCACCGGTTTTTTGAGCTAGCAAAACCTCTGACCTGTATGGCAGTCGCTTCAAATTCCAATATATTGACAACGATGTGTGAACAAAAAGAAATAATGGTTACCGCAGTCAACTGTTTGTTATCATTTTTAATCACGGTAAAAACAAACAAATGTAACAAAGCACAACGTGGCATACATCAAATTTAACAGCCTCATTTTCCTTTTTAGTATACGATTTAATTTATATAATTATGTAAAATCAACCCATAAAGAAAAGACAGATATTACGTACTGGTAATGAATCCTTAAGCTGACAGAAACATGGTTACATTAACATTAACTTTGACGTAGAATGGCACGTTTTACGTTACACAGGTAGAATTTAAACAAGTTTGTCGTTCAATGTATGACCTGATACATAAGTACACGTCAAAACGATATAACAAAAAGTTTTTAACAGTAAAAATAACAATGCATACATCAAAATTAACAACCTCGTTTTACACGATTGTATTTTTGTAATCCACAGATAACCGATTGAACATTTTTAAGTTCTAGGACCAAATCCTTACCATGACAGACACATGACTAAATTAACATTATCTTCGACGTAGACTCGCGCGTTTGTCGTCATACTGGTAGAAATAAAATCTTTTTTTTCGTTCAATGTTTGACGGGATGCATAAGTACAGAGTCACGTCAAATGGATAGCACAAAACAACTTAACAGTAAAAGTATTATTAATAAAAACAAATACAAAAATACTATAATACGTTATAAAGTTGATACAAAACGTAAGATCGCAGAGTCTATACAGAACAACACATTTGGTATGGTAAATATGGAATTGTTTAATATTTTACAATAAAGCAATTTACCCAAACCTTTTCTTTCAACCCCGTTTGAAAATCGGAATACAGAATTAGAAAAACATATTTTCCGATTTTTTTTTAAATATCTATTTTTATATGTTTTGAAATACTTACAGTAAACTAGTAACAATGTCAATACTGATATGGCTGCTTCAATTCGATTTTCATCTACAATAATACGAAATAAAGTTTTCGTAGTGAATTGTTTTATACTTTACAATATTTTCACTATTGATTTTTAATTAATGTATAATTCCATTAACACATGTGGTCATTTTAACTTCCGTTTAAAATTATAAATTATTCTTATTGATGTCAGGCTTTCCTTCTCTTCAGTCGTGCACAATGTTACTTTGCGATAATCCATACTGATACATCAACAAATACAGCGCCGATTAAATCATTGCAATGCTGTACTTTCTGATCGATCAATTATTTGTAAAATTGATTTGGGCTTGAATTTATACTGAAACTGATTTGATCCTTTATGCTTAATATTTTATCACGAGCGATAGCGATTTCTATTCTTATAGGACACATACGGTAATTCTTTTGGATCGAAGCGCTCTAGGTGAAGGGTAATATTTAACGTTCCCGTAAATAGACCCACTTTCACTTGGACGCAAAAAAAACCCAGAGTAAACAGAATAAACAACAAGACATGCGTTTGAAACTTTTTATAATAACGTATTTAGAAAGATTTGAAAGAAACTTAGTGATAGTGTTACTAGCATGTAAAAAGAGGCTTAACACACAGATTTACTTACGAAGATAATAATTTGAAACAAGCCAATTTTTCTAAAATAATCAATTTACTTCGTCCAAACAAGTCTAAGTGTTTGTATCTGTATTATTTGTATGTTTATCCGCCTGAATAGTTAAGCCTTTTTCAACTATTAGTAATAGTTCATTTTTATGTTGTACTGTTACACCACTGTCCAAGGTAAGGGGGAGGGTTAGGATCCCGCTAAAATGTTTGACCCTCGCCACATTATGTATGCATGTGCCAAGGCAGCAAGTCAGGAGCCTGTAATTCAGTGGTTGGCGTTTACCAAAGGGACAGTCAAATTCATAAATCGAAAATAAACTGACAACGCCATGGCTAAAAATGAAAAAGAAAAACAGACAAACAATAGTACACATGAGACAACATATAAAACTACAGAATAAACAAGACGAACCCCACCAAAAAATAGGGGTGATCTCATGTGCTCCGGAAGGGTAAGCAGATCATGTGCCACATTTTTCTTATTTAAACTGTTTTATATATTCATATTGGGGCCTTTTGTATCTGATTTTGCGGTATGGGATCATTGTTGAAGTCCGTAGGGTGACCTAGTATTGTTAATTTCTGTGACATTTGGTGGAGAGACTCATTGGCAATCATACCACATCTTCTTTCTTATAAATGTGTTATTGTAATTTGTTTAATTATGCAACTTAATCAGTTTTCTTTTTATCTTCTATGTCATTATTAAAAGCGTGTATAATGACAGAAACAGCAATTATTTGACTTCTTATAGATCGCTACGATCCATTTAGATTAGCCGTATTTGTCCAAATAAAAAGAAAATAACACATGGGTGTATTTCCTTGACAATAATTTTAAGTACAGCTTGATTTTTTTTGCCAAAATTCTGACCCGTCTACCGCTCATTGTCCAATATTAACATAAAGAGGTCAGCCCAACCCGTGTGAATTCAATATAAACTTAAACGTCCCATGAAATATTTGTTTGTTAATTTTACACAAGTACCATGAATAAGAACATTTATAAATTCAGTATGAAATATATGGTATAAATGACAGAAATATTTGGACTTAAAGACTATAATATTTTGACAGCTTTAAATTTAAGTGTCAACATTTCATCATTTTATTTATACTGAACTGTCACCTACACATATGTGGTTGAGATAGTTATTGGTGGTTTCTATTACAGAAATGAGAGCCTCCATCAATTAACATTGACCATTGGTTGTGAAGTTTGGTTTTTCCTATAGAAAACTTATTTCAAACGGGATAGCACATCCTCATTTTTACGGAAATGATGTAAACCGTGCCCGGAAATTTAAAAAAGATCCTGATAAACTTATCGATCCTTTGAATAAATTTATTCTTAATAGTTACCAATTCAACACTGTTCAACTCTGTAATAACATAATTGAATATTGTTTTTTTTTTATATAAATATTGATTTTGTTATCAGTAGATTAAAAGCAAACTAAATATTACTTGTATGTTATATACATATACACATTTATGGATCTACAATCTGTTGAGACCTATCTCTTGGCATTGCACAATGTCATGTTTTTCTCTGACTTTTATTTACAATACATCCATTTGGGTTTTGGATGTGTACGTATTGATAATTTAGTTTTAGATGCATGTTTTTTTATTTGTTATTAATCGCTTTGAATAGCTGTCAGTTAACTGCGAGTATTATCAGATATGTACCTAGTGTCTTTTTGTTGTTGGCATGTGCATGTACCCGGACACGTCCACTTGTATTTGTATCCATCTGATGAGTTAACCATTTTCAACTGATTTTAATAGTTCGTTCTAATGTTGTACTGTTATACCACTGTCCCAGGTTAGGGAGAGGGTTAGGATACCGATAACATGGTTAACCACGCCACATTCTCTATGTAAGTGCCTGTCCCAAACCAGGAACCTGTAATTCACTGGTTGTCGTTTGTGTGTGTTACATATTTGTTTTTCGGTCACTTTTTTGTACATAAATGTGGACGTAACTTTTCACGTTTGAATTTCTTTATAATGTCATTTTGGTACTTGTTATAGCTGACTTAGCGATATATGCTTTGCTCATTGTTGCCCATTGTTGAAGGTCGACAGTTGTTGAATTCTGTGTCATCTTGGTCTCTTGTGGAGAGTTGTCTCATTGCCAATCATACCACTTTTTTTATACAATTGGTAAATTGTCATAACAAACTGCAGTCAACATTGTGTTATAATCATAATATCTAAAAAAAACCTAAAAAAACACACACACACATAAACATATGTAAAAAAAAAAGCACAAAATAACAAATAGACCATCTGCAATATAGAATATTAGCAAAAATTAAAGACAACAATACACAAATTGTACATGTTCCTACCAATTTATATATATATATATGTAATAGTGGACATTTTTGAAAAAAATAGTGGGCATTAATACTTATTGTCTGCACCATGCCGATAAGCGATCTCGGAATTTATCAAAGAAATTATGTACTTTTACTTTTTCAAACGATGAGATATTGATAATAGTTTCAATATGGTCCACCGAAAGTGCATTTGTGCATGAAAACAGTGGTTTTAAAACTATCTGCAGTGAACATAAATGCTTTAAAAAAACTAGTATGGTCAAATTGTACACTTTTGCCTAACCGGTTACTCGGATTATTGTTCGACCGATTAACCGGTTAACCGGTATAGTCAGATTAGGGTTTGAAAGCCTTATCAATAGTACCCTACACACAGATATAAGATGTGGTATGAGTGTCAATTTGACAACCTTTCATCCAAACCATAAACTTACGCTTTTATAATTGAATATTGTCCATTGACATTATGAGGCTTGTCTTTGGGGATTCCTGGCGAAGTTTGACTTTTAATAATAAAATACACCGTATCAACTATAGCGTCTGTACTACATCAGATTGAAAAATTAAAAAAATAAATTCTTGATCTCGTAGAATTGAATATGTCTGAAACCTATAATTCTTTCTTTTTCTCTTGTTGTCTCTAAATATAATGTGGAGTGTTTCAATTTGAAATGATTAATTATAAAAAAGAAGATGTGGTATGATTGTCAATGAGACAATTATCAACAAGAGACCAAAATGACACAGAAATTAACAACTATAGGTAACCATATGACTTTGTTTGCTTGTTTCTTCAATCATGTTAATCGTTCTATCGCGTATACATTGAGTACATTCACATTGGTTTGCATTTCACAATTTTTTAGTAAACATTTCGTTTAAAGTAACATAAGACTAAGCATTGCATGACGGAGTTTGCACATTTAGATGTAGGTCTACACAAAATTAGATAAAAAACGAACCAATGAAGTAAATCTTAACATTTAATCGCATTACTGATTTAAAGTTACTGTTAAAAAATGTTTCTTTAAGATCCTGCCCCGGGCTGAGAGACAAGTTCTAATTTATGTTATGTTTTTAGGATTAACAATAAAA
This sequence comes from Mytilus edulis, assembly GCA_019925275.1. NCBI lineage: Eukaryota > Metazoa > Mollusca > Bivalvia > Mytilida > Mytilidae > Mytilus > Mytilus edulis. Next base: position 73,030 of record CM034359.1, read on the forward strand.
ATCAATATACTGGACAATTGATCATCATCTGACTAATTAATTACCACCACGACAATTTTTAAATAAAACATAACTATTTAATGAGTTCAATACAAATGTATATCAAATCTACCAAATTGAAAAAAAAGTCCGGTTAATCGGTTAGCGATTTTGGTATCGGTTAGGGTTAGGTTAGGGTTAGGGTTAGGGTTAGGGTTAATCGTTGACAACACTAAAAAAAATCTAAAATAATCAGAAAGATTTGTTTTTCCTGTCTCGCTATAAAATCAAGTAAAACATAAAAGCTGACTAAAGTTGGAAAATAAACATTAGAAGTGATATGTTTCTCCTTATTATGGTTGATAGATTGTTTGTTGCTTAACATTCAGCAGCAAACATTCCATTCATTGGCTAGATGTATGGGGAGGGTTGAAATCTTCCAAAACATGTTTTACCCTGCAGCGTTTGTGCACCTTTTCCGAGTCAGGAGCCTTTGGCATTTGCTCGTCTTGTTTGTTGTTACATTTTAGTGATTATATGACGTCCATTTTCACTGAACTAGTACACATTCTTATTAACATGATTAAGGGTGTCGGATTTCCTCGCTGCGTTGAAGATCCATTGATGACCTTCGGCTATTATGTGCTATTTGGTCGGGCTGTTGTCTCTTTGACATATGACCCATTTCGATTCTCAAGTTTATGTCCAAGCTTAGTCCAAATTAATAATGAAAACACTAGGAAAGTCCTAAATAAAGGTCATGGAAATTTGTATCTTTGATAGGGTAGCATGGCATCGAGTAAAACTATTTATTGAAACGTTGCCTTATGGCTGATATCTATTGACCACTCAAAGAGACCATGGTACTCGATGTACACTATACATTGGATTTAACGTCACCATTCTGACATGGCGTAGCTGCCTACGTCAACATTCAACTAAGTCAAATAGACGCCCAACTATGGAAAAGGTTTTACTGTCGGTCGGGAGAAGACCAAGAGAGACCATCTTTCCATTCTCTCCGAGTGACACAAAATATTCGCATTTTACCACGAGTGTTTACTCAAAGCGTTTGAAGAAACTTGTGTCAATATGGATAACACAGATGACAAGTATGATTAACCAATAAATTTTACATGTTATAAATAATGTATTAAAAATACAACGTTTTGTAGAAATTTATCGTACACACGTGGTGTCGTCAGTTATTGAATGTTCCATTGGTAATTCTTAGCATTCTTTGTCATTAATGAGCACACGAAAGGCAAGTGGTCCTTTGCATATTTTAATCATGTTCAAAATACATTTTCGAACTTTTAATATCCTTCAGAGTTGTCAATATGAACAACTCTCATTCTAAATCAGCTTACTTTTCATGTTTTATGTGATATACGTCGTTGATAATTAAAAGTGAAATCACAAAAATACTGAACTTAGAGGAAAATCAATTCGGAAAGTCCATAATCACATGGCAAAATCAAATAACACAACGCATCAAAAACGAATTGACAAGAACTGTCATATTCCTGACTTGGTACAGGCATTATCAAATGTAGAAAATGGTGGATTAAACCTGGTTTTATAGCGCTATTTACATTGATGCGTTAACTAAGGGAGCTACCATTTGATTTGTATGGGGGGAAGGGGGGGGGGGGGTGTGCTAGAATGAAATTTGAAAAAAATAGGTAGGACAGGAGTTTTGAGAAAAAGAATGAGGATGAGACACTTGCAAAAAAAAAAGGTCAGGACGACAATTTAGGTAGACAAAAGTCAGGATAAACTAAAAAAAAAAGAAGGACAGGACCGAACAGAGTGAAAAAAAGAGGCAGGACAGAGAGTACAGCTAAAAAAAATGCAGGACAAATTTTTTCACCATTCAACAGTAAAGGTAATATTATTAATAGAACAAAGACAAATGAAAGAACTATAAAACATGTTGTTAAGATGATAAACAACATCAGTACGCAGAATCTATACATCAAGACCATCGTGTATTATTTGTGAAGTTGATACGGAATATTTATCAACAAGGTCTTGGTACCTTCCGATGAACTTTTTTTTTTAAAAAGGGCGAGACGTTCTTTGAGATACCCCTGGTTCATCAACTTTCTACTCAGACACTGATGACGTTTTACAAAGTCTGAGTAGGAGCTGCAAGCTCTTGAATATCGAATAAGTTGGGAAATATATATTCCATATGCAGGTGAAGTTGGTATATTGCTACTAAGGAGGGGGAAATTTATAATTTCAAAATTAAAATCGTCTCGTTTGTCAAAGATTCTGGTACTGAGATGACTGTGTAAGTCAAATTCGAGATATATGTCTAAAAATGAGGCGGAAGAAGTCGTGTCTGTTGTTTCTTTAATCTCTAGTTCTGGGGGATATATTAATGGAACCCAATCAGAAAAGTTCAGATTGTTTATGGAGAGAACATCATCAATATGTATGAAAGTGAAATTAAATAATCTGGCTTCTTTGATACTCTTAATTTTGACAAGTGTTTGGAGGAACTGCGATTCATATGAAAATAAGAAGAGGTCGGCAAGAAGAGGCGCACAATCTGTTCCCATAGGAATGCCGACAATTTGTTGGAAAAGTCTACCTCCAGACTCAACAAATATGTTGACGATAAGAAACTCCAGCATACTGACCACTTGTTCTTCTGGTTAGCATGTGTTACCTTTTTGTTTGTCACTATTAACGAAATATGCCTTATGAAAAACCCAAGTAATATATTTTTAGCGTATGCTACCATTTTCATGTTGAAAGACATTGTGGATTATTTCTTTTAGGCGATTTTTCAATTTCACATGGGGAATGGTGGTATACAGGGTTGAAAAATCAAAAGTTTTGATAGAACTATTTTCAGAAAAAGACCGAGATTTAGAATTTTTAAAAATCCACATATGGTTAATACCACTTCGCGAGTAAACAGTTTCACAGTTTTTCTGAAGACCCTCTTTCACTGCGGACAGAATTTTAGTCAATCTAATTGACAATTTTTAGTGGAACATGAAGAAGAGCCAGCTATATACCGTTGTTTGTACGGAATTTTATGACGCTTGGATATCCAATACAATCAAGGTAAGTCCTCCGACTTGGTGTTCAATGTAATGTTTATTGAAGCCATGAAGGACTTATGATTTGCTAAAATCTCATCCTTATCAAATGATATGTCTTTGTATGTGGGATTACCTGAGTGCTCCTTAATACTTAATTCTTTTACAAGACATTCGTAGTAATACGATTTACATACAAAGACAATATTAGTTGAAGCTTTGTCCGCAGGAACAACAACATACTTATCATGAAGAGATGATAGACATTTCATGGCCTCTTTGTTTCTGAAAACGGACTTTGGTCGATTGTTCACACAGTTTTTCAACTTGTGAATGCGATGTTTTATCAGAGACCTGATAGTTTTAACCCATTCTGACAAAGCGTCTCGTTCAACTTCTTCTCACTTAGCCCATGCTCTGGCGTAGTCCTCAATGGAATCAATGATTATTTTGAATTTATGGTTCTAATTGATGTGTTGGGGTTCTCTAAACTCAGGACCATGATAAATCACCTTTCGAAAATTTTCATGTTGAATTATGTTTAGATCCCCAGTTATAACATGAACAGAGGGGCTGTAATTATAAGGCGAGTGGGAACAGTCACATGTCGGACGGTTTTTTAGGTATTGTTCCAGGTCCTCCAATGCTTGTTTATAGTTAAATATTTTAGGTGCAATGGTTTCGGTGTAACTGTAGGATACAAAAGGACTAGACTGATTTTGAAAATAAATAGGAATTTTTGATGTTACCTCCTTGTGATGTACATGTATAACGTTGCAGATATTGATTGCATCAATTCCTCTATTGGCAAAATCAACAGGAAGGAATTTACTCTTTTCCTCATGTAAAGGTTTCGATCTTACTGGTTTGAAAAGACGGAAAAGAGCTACATCACAAATAATACTGACTAGTCTGTATATTGCAGAAAATGTATTGGTGCCTTTTTTGTCAAGTATGCAGTCATTATTTTTTATCGTTATAGTTAATAACCCTGCTTTTATCATTATCTCACATTTTGAAGTAACGTTATAGTATATCACAATGTAATATATCTCTACTTTAAAATGAAGAAGCAATCGAGGTTACAAACTAGCAGCAATATTGTTGAAAGTGTTATTGTTGTATCATTTAGACAGAACCAATAAGCTTCTTAAATATTTGGTAAAATGTTGATGTCAATTATAATAATATTTACCGGTGTAAGGGAGGACATTTTGGGTCAGCACAATTTTGCAAAAGAGTCCCATTAATCAATTTACAAATGTTTCGACGCATTCAGCCTTTCATATGGTTTCAGTCATTGCAGTCTGATATTTTGTCAAAATATAAATTTACAAGTTGGTAATTGTAACCGTTATTGACAGTTTTTATGTCAGAAGTCATAAATCTGAAAGTTCACAAACATATTTAATTCAGGCAAAATTGGTATATTACATATAGGCATTTGCGACATCATTCATAACTCTCAAAGGGAATCACAATTCTAATATATTTGATCATAAATAAATGAATAGCAATTACCCTAGTAAGTTTTAGATATGTTTGGTTGTCGTTGGTATTTAATACACAATGCAACAACAACTGTCTTCAAAATACCTAATTATTTTCTTATATCATGCTAAAACTTACTTGAAGGAACATAGTTCAGGTTGTATTTGAAGTTGTCAAACTCAATGATCCTAAATACTCGTGATATATTGAACCTAGAAAAAAAAACAAATACATGTGCTTATAAGTAAGAAAAAAGTGAGAATGAAAATGGAAATGGCAAATGTGTCAAAGAGGCAAAAACCGATCATTTGCCAGACAACAGCCGACGGCCACCAATGGGTCTTGCATAGTTTTTAACAAACCAAAATATATGATAATATCTTAGTGGAACTTAAAAATAACGAATTTTTCATTTCCATAATACAATGTTATCTCAACAAGAAATTGAATTATTTTAAAGTAAGTATTTAAATTTAATGGTCTATTCGTAGCAAGCATTACCAACATATCATTATCCATTTGGTATTATATTCAACATCTAAACTTTTAAAAAGATTTGTCTCATTGGCACTCACACCACATCTTCCGATATCTATTTATTTACGAATTATGATAACATAAATGTATGTTCCTTTATTTGTGAATTTTAAGAGATATAGTATATAGGTATAAATTTAATTAACATAGCAAAAGAATGTAATTTGAGAAGTTAAGTAAACCATACATATCTCCTGAGTAAAGCCTTTTCATCATTTTCATGTCATCATTGCATTTGATATCTGAAAAATAAAGTTTAAAAGTTATTCATCTAAATATTATTTCCTATCTAAGTGGAATAACAAACGATAACTCTTAAGTTTAAATGGTCAGTAGAATAAGCTACGGTGACATGAGAGTATATTTAAAAGGGACAGAAACTGAAACTTTCTGTTGCAATTGTGTCTGTGCACTTGGTTATCACACACAGCCATACGAACTTTTCACTTTGTGAATGTGTTACTGACGGAAGGAATAAGATCACATATCACCCTTTTAGGGAATTTACATACATGTGCATCAAGTACTCTTTCTTGCGTAAAGAACTAGAAAAACATCAAATTAATCTATACACAGTGTCAAGTTGTTATGCGTTCCGAGCCTTGAATTAATTCAATAGTAACAACTAAAGACCTGACACTTCCATCTATTTCTCAAGGAACTACATTGAAAATTGAAAACAACACGTTATAAATGTCATGCGTCCAGGTATCGGAAAAGCATAATATGTGAAAGCCAAGGATGTATAAGGACCGAAACGATGAGACTATAAACTATTGAGGGTATCACCAGCCCAGTAGCCAGTACTTCGGTACTGGCATGAAAATACGGATTTATTGTATTATTAAAATTTACTGTTACAAAATATTAGAAATTATTATAAATTAAGGAATGTATCTCCCTCATGCAAAGCTCTGATTCCTTTCACGGATTTGGCTAAACTTTTTGGACCTTTTGGATTATAGCTCTTCATCTTTTATGTAAGCTTTGGATTTCAAATATTTTGGCCACGAGCATCACTGAAGAGACATGTATTGTCGAAATGCGCATCTGGTGCAAGAAAATTGGTACCGTTAATTTTATAACTATAAATGACGTGAAAACTAATCAAAACACTTAGATCAACATAAAATGTGCAACAAATGGTGACGGGAATCCTGACTAGTTTTTTGGTGGGATTCGTGTTGTTTATTCTTTAGTTTGCTATGTTGTGTCATGTGTACTTTTGTGTTTCTGTTCGTCTTTTTCATTTTTAGCCATGGCGTTGTCAGTTTGTTTTAGGTTTATGAGTTTGACTGTCCCTTTGGTATCTTTCGTCCCTCTTTCATAAACCATAAAAAAACTGCTGTTAAATAAATTGGTCAAGATATCAAGTTTTGTTATTGTACACTGGACGACCGTTTCGAAGAATTCGAGTATTTTGAATAATTTAACATGTACTAAACATTTAATTTATTAAATATTTGAAATGGATACAAAACTGCTGATTGCATGTTTGGGAATAATCCGGAAACTTAATTTACTTGGGTTCTAGAAATAGAATAGACCTAAAATTGTAAAGAAAATGTTATCTTAACCACAAAACCACTTCGGATTGTTAATAAATAAACTCAACATATATATCAGGACTAATTTTTGTATATACGCCAGACGCGCGTTTCGTCTACAAAAGACTCATCAGTGATGGTCGAATCCCAAAAAGTGAATAAAGGCTAAATAAAGTACGAAGTTGAAGAGCATTAAGGACCAAAATTCCTAAACGTTTTGCCAAATACAGCTAAGGTAATCTATTCCTGAGGAAGAAAAGCCTTAGTATTTCAAAAATTCTATTAAATTTTAGACAGTTAATTTATAAATTTAAGAATATCAAAGATATTTCATGTCAGCACAAAAAAGTGTTGACTACTGGGCTTGTGATACCCTCGGGGAAATAAATCTCCGCCAGCAGTGGCATCGACCCAGTGATTGTAAATCAACTCATCATAGATATCAGGACTATATTCTGGATATATGCTAGACGCGCGTTTCGTCTACAAAAGACTCATCAGTGACGCTCAGATACCAAAAAGTGAAAAAGGGCCAAATAAAGTACGAAATGATCAAACAAAATTTAATAAAGATAGAATTTAAATCTGTTTAAAACAATTGTACTTCACCTTCCAGTCCAACCGTTTTGTTGTATGGATTTATTCCGAGATAGCAGGAGCAGTCTTCAGTTGACGGATTGCAGAAGCATTGGCTGTTCGAGTTCCTGACAAAGGTATATCCTCTGTCGGTATTACATACACATTTTCTTTCGGACCTAGTGTCGCCGTTTTCATACGTCTCCTGACCTTGGCTAATGCAAAATGATTTTTGAAAGGTGCAGTCACTGTACCCAACTGTCTCAAAATTAAAAGGCTGATATCGATTACCACTACATGATGCTCTGTTTAAGTTCGGTTGAAAGACGTATTTATATCCTGTAAAAATAAAATAAAAGTGGTTAATGTACATGATATACATGAAAATTTAAGTCAATTTACTTTAATACAGGTTTTAATTATATTCTGCTATATCTGTAGTTTGTCAATTGAAAACTCGATATTATACTTTTACTACAAAGTTATATTATGTAAATGACAAATATATATTTAATACTAATAACTATTTATTGAAGACAATTTCTGTTTAATCATGAGTCAAACACTGTTATTAAAGACACATAAAGTTTATAACTGAAAAAGTTTGACATGCTACCATCATGACCAAACAGAACAAATATTCATAAAAATAACTTACCAGGACCTAAAATTCTAGGTCTGTAACATCTATCTCTATATACATTTATTTGAAAGTTAATGTCAAATAAGCAAGTATAGTTTGTTGTTTGCTTACACATGGATTTTGCCCGAAGATTCCAGTGTGACTGCGATGGACAGATGAACTCGTAGGCACCAGTTAATGGCACCATCTACAAAATTTATAATTCTATATTCATTAATATATTAAGCAAATTCGAGAGGTTTAGCTAGCTATAAAACCAAGTTCAATTCTCAATTGTCTACATAAGGAATATGACAGCTGTTATCCTTTCGTTTGATGTGAATTTGATTTGATAAGGAACTTTTCTTTTTGAACTTTCCTCGGAGTTCAGTTTTTTGGTGATTTTACTTTTGGTATGTATTCTATCCGACGCACACATCACCAGCGTTCCATGTTCGTTTATCAGATACACATTCACAGACACGTCAATGGCGCTCAAGATTGACTCTCCCTCTGGAATATTTCGTCCCTCTTTTAAAACAGTTGGTACCCCAAAACTAATACAAATGTGTACAGCCTTGATCATCTCTGTGTCATTGTGTCTCTTGCGGAGAGTTGTCTCAGTGGCAATCATACCACATCTTCTCATTTATATTATATTGAATATAAGTTCCATCATTTGTTTTCCTTTGAAACACTTTTCTAATTTCGAAAGAACTGTTATGAATTAATTCCGTAAATAGAGCTAAAGAGCCATCTGCAATTTATTCAAGATTACGAATGTTACTTAAAGAGGGGCGAAAATAAATGTATAACGCCAAGGTTAAAAATTATAAGACAGATAGACAATTAATAGTACACTCTACATAACATAGAAAACTATAGACTAACTCCATCCAAAACTGTAGTGATTATAGGTGCTCCGGAAAGGTAAGCAGATCATATCATGTTGTTCAACTCTAATGGCGCCAGTTAATGTGACTCTGTAAAACATTTCTTGGATTTTGTCTGACGGAATGATTGTTTTATTTATTTTATTTTCGTAAAGTTTCGCTTTATTGCAGTTCATTCAACTTAAGATATCCAAAAAAACTATGCAATATAGTAAAATAAACTCGTGTCTGATGATTTTATGGCCATACACACCGTTTATCAGAATGTTAAATTTACTCATCCTTTAGAATTCTGTTTGATCTTGTACGGTTTTCATCTGATTTGAAATTAGTAATCATATTTACGTACGCTACAGATGCACTATTAATAACTGTCAGGTATGAGTAAAAAGTAAAATAGCAACAAAAAAACGAACTGCAAAGAAAATGTAAAACGGAAAGCCCTTTGTTAAATAGCCAAATCCAAAATTCCAAAACCTTAAAAAAAACAGTAATATTTTGTTGAAACAGACGTGTTCACATAAACTGGTTTATCAACTTTTTAATTTGCTCAGGAACTGATGAGTTTTATGATTTTCAGCTGCAGGCTCTTGCACAGGTGAATTGGGAGATGTTTATCCCGTATTCAAGTGCAGTTAGTGTATTGCTTCTAAGGTGGGACATTTATTATATTATTATATTAGAAAAAGATAGTGCTGCGTGCAACAGATTCTAGTACTCAGTTGACTGCTTATAACAATAGTAAAATAACAAAAATACTGACCTCAGAGAAAATTCCATAATCACAGAACAAAATCAAATGACAAAACACTTAAAAACGAATTGACAAGATCTGTCATATTCCTGACTTAGTACATGCATTTTCAAATATACAAAATGGTGGATTAAACCTGGTTTTATAGCGCTTCATTTAAACTCGAGATGTTAGTCTATAAATGCCACGGAGGTAGCTGTGTCTCCCAATTCATCAATTCTAGTTCTAAAGCATATATATTAATTAAAAACAACCATTGTTTAGAGTGTAGAGAGAAATAACGTAGTCAATATATCTGAATTGTAAATTCAATTATCTGGCATATTTAAGTGTAGTCTTCTTTTTTTGTCATTACATGTGTCTGAAGTTACTCAGACTTTTATAAAAATAAGAAGAAGTTCGGCGCACATTTAGTTCTGTAAGAATGTCATGTTTTGTTGAAATTCTACCTTTAAATATATTCATCTTAAAACAAATAGATAGTTATGGTAAGAAAAATCTATATGTGAATAAAAGACGAACGTACGGAGTGGAAAATTTAGAACTTTACAGAGGTGTACAATTAACGTTATAGTTATAATACTAGATATGAATACATTAAGTTCAATACGAATTTCAATTCAATTCCAGTAGGATAATTTATTATGCACTACTGGAGTAAGGAAATTTGGATTTTACATGAACAGAATGTAAATGTCTATTTTCGCATTAACATAGAAAGACACACTATAAAATTACACACTATAATATTTACGCATTAACATAGAACAACACACTATAAAATTGCACATTATCATATTTACTCATTAACAAAGGAAGACACACTATAAAATTAATTGAGTTATCATAAGCCATTTCAATTGATATTTTAAAGTGTGTCTTTTTTTAGCACCTGAGATCACTCCTAGTTTGTGGTAAGGTTCGTGTTGTTTATTTTTTAGTTTTCTATGTTGTGTCATGTGTACTATTGTTGTCTGTTTGTCTTTTCATTTTTAGCTATGGCGTTGTCAGTTTATTTTAGATGTTTGACTATCCCTTTGGTATCTTTCGTCCCTCTTTTATGTTGTGATGTTACACAAATGTTCAGGCAGTATGAAGATATGTGCCTATTTGAACGTGAACACCCGCTGCATCTGTTTATGCATCGTCAAAAGTCGTGAACCTGATGTTCAGAGGTAGTCGTTTGTTGATGTGGTTCAAGTGTTTCTCGTTCTTAATGTAGATAAGACCGTTGAATTTTCTGTTTGAATGATTTTACACTAGTCGTTATTTGGTCCTTAATAGCTTGCTGCTTTGTGTTTAATGGTTTAACAAAATCAATAGATATAGTAACAAGAACAAGACAACATACACTGAACGAATAAATTTGATGCAAGACACAATGTGAATACATATTTAATAAAACAAGGGGATTGAATGTCATTAGTTATCAAAGGTACTAAGCATATAATGTGATATGCCAGAAGCGAGTACTCAGTAAAACAACCATAACCTTGAAACAATTAGAGGTCAAAATACGGCCTTCAAAACGGAATCTTAGCTCACACCGAACAGCAAGCTATAAGGAGGGCCCGTAATGACTAGTGTAAAACATTTCAAATAGGACACCAACGGTGTAATCTATATATAAAACGAGAAACGCTTAGGAACCACAACCACTAAAAATTGAAAACAACAGGTTTGATAATTTCAATGCGTCCGAAGCGCTTTTCTAGCTTTACCTTCTTCAGGAACGCTCAAAGCCAAACATTTAAAATCCGAGAATATATAAGTACCGAAACCGTCGAAGAGCTATATGACAAAAATACATAAAACTGATAGCCAAATACATCTAAAGTCAACTTTGCCTGAGGAAGTTGAAACCTTAGTTTTCTAATAATTTCAAATTTATAAACGGACAATTTTAGAAAAGTTTTTTACCAGGCTCATAGTGATATTAACTTAGTTTGAAAATGTACTGATTGCACACTGTTCCATTTCGATGGTCATGGAACCATAAATTGGCATGAAATCAAGCAGCTGATATGACCACATCATGGTAAACTTAAATGTGCCTTTTAGGAATGAATAAAACGGAAGAAAAGAAATAAAGTTCTATAGTAAAATGTGTTATTGTTATATTATACATACCTGAAGGACAGTCAGTAATATTAAGATGTCCATCAATGTTTGTCTTCATTACTTAAATATGCCACCTATAATTAAAAGATCAAAATTAGGATAATTAACCTATTGATTGATTGTTGTTAACTTTACGCCGTATCAACAACAACAACAACAACAACGTGAAACGGATATGTCTCGAGGAGATTATTTCAAGTATTTCAGAAAAAGCCGAATTAAAAATTTAATTTTTAGCGCAATTTCATACATACAATTCACCCATAGGTTTAAGTGAATATAATTATTTTGCAACATTTTTAGACTGGAATATTATTAAATAAATCATACATATAATTTTATAAAATGTTTTCTCAGTATATCTGAAAAATCGATACATTCAATTAATATATTACGTTGTATATTTGCAATCGCAAGATAAAGATTGTGTTTGAATTTTTTTTATTGTTTTTAAATACTCTTGTCTTATATCCTTGTTTGGCAGATGCAGAATCAATACATAAATTGATTGACTGGTTTTTTTTTATGTCCAGGGAAGGTCGTGTAAATTTTAACATCTATTGGACAATTAGGGAAAATTGGATTGGGACAGGTTTTTTTCTTGAATCAGTCCAACCAAATACCCTTTCCATGGTTGCTGCAAGAGTTCATAATTTTCAGACTATGGCAACTTCTCTACTCGACGCATTGGATTTAACATCCCAGTTTTGACCGTAAATTTCGGGATATATGTGCATCACGCACAACCAAACTGAAACCCCACTTTTGCAAGAGCTATATATACATTTGTACATGTACAGTCGGAATCAACAACACATTGATCCTGTATATAATATGTTGAACATTATTCAAGGGATTGTATAGATTCGATTTCATTTCATGCCATATAGAATCGTTCCTTTTATTCCGCATTTTAAAATTGATTTAAACAAATATTCTCTATAATAAGATTTGTAATAGTTATATGGTTTTACCGATTAAATTTACGTGACATTTTTGTCGTTCAGTAAATTTTTCCAACTCATAACTGCGTTTCTAGGGATCATGCAATGCCTTGGTGATAATATTCACGTGTCTCATTACGTACCTGATTTTTAGAAATAATATGCATTGCTTAAATATAAAAAAAGAGAAGACTTGGTATGATTGCAAATGAGACAACTCTCCACATGAGACCACAATGACACAGAAATTTTCAACTAAAGGTCATCGTACGGCCTTCGACAATCACCCCATACCGCATAGTTAGCTATAAAGGCCCCAAAATGACAAGGTAAAAAGATTCAAAAGAAAAACATTACGGCCTTATTTATGTAAAAATGTGATCGAAAAACAAATATGTAACACATAAACAAAGGACTGAATTACAGGCTCCTGACTTGGACATATATATATATATATCATATGGCGGTGTTAAACATGTTAGCGGGATACCAACCCTCCTCTTACATTGTACAATGGTATAACAGTACAACATAAGACCAAACTATAAAAATCAGTTGAAAAAGTCCTAACTCGTCAGATGGACAACAATACAAGTTGAAATGATAGGTAGTTGTACATCCCAACAACAAAAAGACACTAGGTAGAGATCTGATAGTACACGCAGTTAATTGACAGCTAATGCAAAGCCTTTAACAACTGATAAAAAAAATCATGTATCTAAGACTAAATAATTAAAGATGAGATAGCATGACGTAGCATATAATACATTTAAACCTTTCAGAATATGAATACTATGTATGATAATTGCTATATTAAAAAAAAAGCAGCAGATGACAATTTGTATGCATCCATCATTATGAATAGTAGGCAAATCAGATTTGTTTGATTTTATTTCGACGAAAATTAAAAGGTGATTTGTTTTAGTCTTTTCTCGTTATTTACACGTCTGAACTGGAGCAACAGATGTCAAATCAAAATTTTTCAAACGCGGTTGTAAAGAAATTTCTAATAGAGTAATCTTATTGTCATATTTTTTTTCTTAAAAAATAACATCATGATGGGATTGAAAAAACAGTTGTGGGACTGACTGCATGATGCGTGACGGTGTATTAGAGACCAAACTTCAGTGAGAGAGCTAAGGCTAGTTGGCATCTACATACAGACTTTTCATAAGTGAGGGTTATAAAGGTATCAATACATTAACAAAAACCGTAGTTTTACACAACCGCGACAGTTTTGATCTTTGATTCCTTCAAATACGGAGCCATGCTCTATGAAATCATAATCTAGTTAAGACAGAACGAGTAATGTATACATCTGGACAAAAGTATTGCAACACTTCCATTGATTTAAATTGTGAGATCATCAGCCTAATAATTGATTATTTAATAGTCACAGCGTTTTAACAATTTAAAGCTTTCATACACCTCGATATTAACATTTTGATATGAGAAGAAAAGTTAACCTTCTAGAAAAATAAGATGAAATATGGTTGTGTCCCGACGATTTTTATCTGTTGAAAGTTTGAAATCAAAACAGACGACATATAAGAATGTATTCAATATAAAGATAAAATCAACCAATATAACACAATGACTGCAAAGAAAACTTTGCCAATTGACTTAAAAACTGATTTGTTTTAAAATTACGTGAAGGCATTGTTTTATGAGTGATTGTTCAATGCCCCATGTTACATATTACATATAAAAAAGAGGAAGATATGGGGTGGTTTCAAAACAAGCAACTATTATCAACAGAAAGAAGTGAAACAGAAATTTACAACTATTTGTCATAATCAGCTATGAAAGGCCCTAGAATGACAAAGATTAAACGACTCAAATTAGAAAAAATAATTACTTTAATTTATGTTCAAAACGATGAAGTGAAACATATATGATACTAGTACGCCGCAGCAAACGACAACCAGTAAATTAAAGGCTCCTGTCATTGGACTGGCACATACAGTATATGGTGGTGTTAAACAAGTCTGTTGGCACCAAACCCTATTCTAATCTGGAACAGAGCATTACACAACAAGACACGAACAAACTGTACAAAACAATAAAACATTAGCAACAAACGACAACCACCCAATTATAGACTCCAGAATTGGGATAGTATTTTATATAAAGTGTTGAGGTACATGTAACACTATTTTGGATGCTCCCCGAACCTTCTACAGTTGACCATAACAAAAATTTTAAAAAGGTTGAATTAGAGGGATACCAATCGAAGACGATTGATACCAAAGGAACATTCAAACGCATAGATAGAAAATTTAATGATAGCAAAACGGCTAAAAAAAATGACCAACAAAAAAATGATAGAGCTCAAAACATAACATAGACATCTAAAGACTGCGTAACACGAAACCCGAGTTATGTGTGTCTGTATGTGCAGAGACCACAACTGATATGTACGATGGAAGTGAAGAGGTTAACTGTGATTTATCCATCAATGTAAATTAGAAAATCCTGACCATACATTTGATATTAGATCCAATTTAAAAGTGTACAACAAGGGGGACGAAAGATACCAAAGGGACAGTCAAACTCATAAATCTAAACAAAACTGACAACGCCATGGCTAAAAATGAAAAGGACAAACAAACAACAGCACACACGACACAACATAGAAAACTAAAGAATAAACAACACGAACCCCACCAAAAAACTAGGGGTGATCTCAGGTGCTCAGGTGCAATAAAAATGATTTGTATTGACTATCTAAATTTATATATATATATATGTATTTTCTTTTGCCTAGCTTTCCTATTTGAATTTAATAAATCAATATCGTATTGTCAGCTTCAAGTAACATTCTATATCAACTTTTGATCAGAGTATTGCAATAACTATACAAGGAATACTATGTTTTTTAAGGTGAACTTATGTAAACCCCAAGTTAACTACGAACAAATCACAATTTGATGATAATGTTAACACCGGTAGTCTCTCTATATTACAAGATACATTTAAAAAGGGGTATTTGATAAAAGCGTCTTATTTTACAGTTAAATTTTGGCCAGGCTGGTTGAATTATTGCTTCTCTTTTGTTCATTTAAGTTTATAACAATAGAACATGATGTTTGGTAAATGATAATTGTTTATAAACTATTTATTGTTCGTCTTGATTGTCAACTGCCATTTAAAGAATCGATGCAAAAGCTTAACAGATTTTATCAATTTTTTAAACGGTATAATTTGCTTTAATTTGAAATCATTATATTTGTTATATCTTGTAGGATGTTCCACTTATTTTAATTAATCAAATTTAAAATGAATAAATACGCTTGATCATTAATCAAATCTTTCAACGTACTAATGAATGAGTGTTTCATATCGCATCTCCCGAGTTCTCCCATCCATACCACCTACAAACGGGAATTTAAGATATACAGGCCACAAAAGTTTACACTCTAGAAAAGAACATTGTTCCAACATTAAATAAACTAGAATGAGTCCCCAGTTCAAGGATCTCAAACTGCATTATCATTTTCTATGTTCAATGGGCCGTGACAAGGGGGAAATTCTCTCATTTGGTATAACAATCAGAAAGATCATATCGTAGGGAATATGTGTACAAAGTTTCAAGTTGATTGGACTACAACTTCATCAAAAACTACCTCGACCAAAAACTTTAACCTGAAGCGGGATAGACGGACGGACGAATGGACGGACAAACGAACGAACGAACGAGCGGACTGACGAACGGACGCATAGACCAGAAAACATAATGCCCATAAATGGGCCATTATAAAATGAAAATGTTGGAATTTTTCGTTCATATCATATCTGTAAAATGTGGTTGATTTATTTACAGCAGCCGGTTTGCCATTTGAAATTAGGTGCGCCAATGAATTTGAAACGGATTTGTATTGCAATTACGTGGTGTACAATGTGAAGTTATTAATTGATAGTGTACACATTTGTTTTACCAGCTTAATCTTTATACGTATTTGAAAATTTAAACAACTTTATTATGCGGAAAGTTCCGTATATTCAAATATATTTATACATTTAAACACTTTACTTTGTATCTATAACAAAAATAACATGAAATTGAGACTGTTATCACTAGTATTATGGAAAAAACAAAAATAATGTTTCAATTGCTTTGGCTTTCGGCTTAGTTATAACCTCTTTAAGTGATCATGACTTATTATGGATTATTTTTTTCTAAATCATAACACAATAGAATATTTTTTTTTTTTTGATGGTTTATCCTTAAAATGTATTTTTAAAATACTATTAGTTGCTTAACATGTAAAAACATGATGTTGAAAATTAACCAATACATGTTTTACTCCCCAATTAGTTTAAAACTTATAAAAAGGTGACTAAACACAGATTTGTTTGACATCTGGGAAATGAAATGCTTTGCCATATTGTTTTTCGTATTAATTTTGAGTATGACTTTAAACATTCAATGAATGAATATTTCTATAAAAAAAAATGAAAGAAAAAACACTCTTTGAATATCATCTGGATAGATTTTCAAGTATTGAAAAAAAGGGATGTGTAAAATCTGAATCAGTTAAATAGCTAGATAACACCGTTGGTTTTCCCGTTTGAATGATTTTACACCAGTAATAGTTTTCGGCGTGAGCCTAGGCTCTGTGTTGAAGACCGTACCTTGACCTATAATGGTTTACTTAATTGTGACTTAATTGGAGAGTTGTCTCATTGCCACTCATACCATATCTTCCTATATCTATATATGACCGAAACGGACATAGAATGTAACCTGATGGAGTTAATAGTTCTTAGATTTCGAAATGGGCGAAATGTCAATGCGTCATGTCAGTAATTTGTCAATTATATTTCCCTTCTTGGTCAATTTTCATTTTTTGCAATCCCTTACACAAAACATAATTTTAGCTCACCTGGCCATCACTTGGTGTCCGTCGTCAGTCGTCGCCATCCGTAGTCCGTCGTTAATGTTTACACAAATTGTAAAAAAACTCAATGAAGCTATTTTTTTCATAAAATTGTATCAAGTTTACACCTTTTATTTATAAGTTTAGACTCCTCAGAAAAAAAAAAATAAGATGTACTACATGGAACCGTCTAAGACTTTTACTCCAAATTTTTCTAATAAAGAAGTGTCTTACATTTTGCATATCTTGCATATCTTGCACGTTGATAAACTCTGTAAACGAGTCTTAAACGAGAACATAATAGACCTTTTCAACAACTCTCGACACCGACTAACGACACCTACAGTTTACAGGTAAAATGAAGGGGTCGTCTCAAATACAAAAAAAACGTTTGATTATCATTACGTATATAAATTCAATTTGGCGGTTATATAATGCTACATAAGATGTACAAAAAAGGTAAATAAATTGATTTTTCTATCATATAAAATTGGTATTACATGTATTTACACGACATTTCACATCCTGCTTTATCAGCTTTCTCTTCATTTTATGACTATGCCGCATGCCAATAACGATAGATCACTGTGTCTAAACCACACCGGCAAAATTTGTTCGGACTCGATGGTATCTAACATCCGGCACAATGACGGAACATTAGTAGACAGAAGAAAGCTAGGTTTCTCCTTATTTTTTTATTTTTTTTATGATATCGAAGAATATATATACATATACAACTATTTTCTATTGTGATATTCAATATTTTATACAACCGTTCTATATTAACGAAGAAATAAGTCAAAATGCATGTCAAAATGACGAATTGAGTGAACCTTGCCTCGAAATTGTTTAATTTCTCGTTAAATTGTTCACATTGTACGGAAAGAAAAGTACGGGAAGATAGATATTGACACGGAGATTGCAAATTTAGTTATTATGAGCATCTCAATAATTGTATTTCTGTGTATGGAACGAAAGAAAAGGGTCATGTCAAATTAAAATAAACCGGTTTCGTCAATGTTGTTACTACACAATCACCCGGTTTCGTCTATATATATCACCCGGTTTTTTTGTTTTTTTTTAACAAACAATTTATGAAAAGAAACTTTGGCACGGATCTGAACATTGTCTTTCGAGAATTTAAATATATATTTATTGTAAAGTAAACTTGGCCTGTTAAAATCTATTTTAACGGGCACTTTTGGACATAGTTAATTATGATAATACACATTTTCCTGATGAAAGGCGTATCTCTTATTTCACTTGACTTCAAACTAATTTTAAATGGAATATAAATACTGAATAGCAAACACTGGTATCTAATTATTCTGTAACATTATTATATTTTCTTTGTTTATAATATTAGTATCTAAAGATGAAAAATAAAAGGATGTATTTTGATTGTGCCATAATATTAATTTATTATAATATATTATATACACTTAGTTTACAATATTTACTATCAATTATTAATACATTTATGCATTCAATCATTGACGAACAGTCCCAAACCGACTATAGTCTATACTGTTCTGCTCATATTAATCATGCATGCAGTCCTGTCAGATTTTCTGGTACTATATATACTGTGTTACTTGCGCACTAAAGAGAGTTTTCACACTTAAGCATCCATAACATAGCAGTGAGATTTGTAACTTTCTCCCCGTTTCTGGTAGGCACATTTATTTTCATAGGCATGTTTTTCACATTATTTTTACAGTTCAAATTCATTTTTTGTACAGTTCAAATTCAATTGAAACTTCAAGATAACTTTCGAAAACAATATCTGACAGTTTTGTATTTTCAATGTGAATAAAAGTTGGTTTGCAAAACATGACCGTCATTTATATCTAAGTCTTATTAAGAAGAAGTGACGGTAACCACTTATCCCATAAACATTGACAATGAAACAACTTTCTTTTAGACACAAAAATTATGTTGAATTAATCAAGTTTAGGTCAGCGTATGCCTTAAACAATGAGAAAAACACACAAACTGCATGAAAGCAAGCTATAACTTGGCCCTAAATTATAAATGTAAAATAATTCAAACAAGAATACTACCTGCCTGTTTTATGTTCAAAACGCATATGGTATAAAGCAACCAAAGACAACCATGGAATTACAAGCGTGTGATTCGGGAATGGACTGAGTAAAAGTGTTGTCGCTGACACAAACAGTACAACAAAAGTACAAATAATAAAAAATGATGAAAAAAACCTTAACTCGTCCGATGACAGAGCCTGTATAGTAAATGCGCGATGTGTGCCAAAACTTGTATCATAGTTAAAATTATCCCTTAAATATAATAAATATACATGTATTCGCAGTTTACTATGAAGTCCACTATCACTGAACTAGTATAAATATTTATTAAGGGGCCAGCTAAAGGACGCCACCGGATGCGGGAGTTTCTCGCTTCATTGAAGACCCATTGTGGCCTGCGGCTGTTTTCTACTCTATGGTCGGGTTGTTGTCGATTGGAATTTGTATGAACTTTTCATGTTGATAGACATTTTTAAATAATCTGTTGTTTTTTATTAAGATAAGCTGTCCTGAAGTTACGGTGCGACATGTTTATGCTGGACAGACGGATAGATAGACAGACAGACGGACGGACCGAATGACTGATATATGGAGGAACGGACGGATGGAAGGACGGACGGACGGACGGACAGACGGGTGTATACAATAATACGTCCTGTCAAAATTGGGACGGGCGTGTAAAAACGCAAAGAAATGGTAAAAAAACTCGTAATTAAAGGTCAATAAGTTTTATTAGAATATCGGCCAAGTCGATTTATTTGTATATTTGTCTGCCTTATCATTTTTGCTACATAACTTTTATATATATTTGAAAAAAAATGTATAGAAATCGATAAAAAGAACTTGATATTCGGCATTTATTATAATAAACATAATCCAACTCACATAATCCGATTTCCCGGGTGTCCCTGTTTTCTCATTTCTTACAATATTTTAATTCGGTATACACTTTATAAGATAAGTGGCAAATCTAGATGACGTATAGGTTGCACGCCCCGACCCCACCTTTGGTTGCCAAAACTATATTGATTCCTGAATTCAATAAATAAGACAATTTATCCTTGGTTTAAAAGTAACAACAGCATATTGTCAACTTTGGCTGTGGTATTTGATACTAAGCATCAGTTAAGAGATCTTGTTCTTGTATTCTAATTGTAATTAAAATTGAAAATTGAAATGCAGAATTGTACGTCAAAGAGACAACAGTCCGAACCGAGCATATACCACCAAAAGGCCACAATTCGATCTACAATGCAGCGAGACAATCTCGCTCCAGGAGAAATGCCTCAGATGGCCACTCAAAATCAAATGTTCTAATTTAGTTAAAATTGTCTTCACACTAAACTCCAAAACATATAAATGACCTAAAATTGAAAAATAAAACAATCAAGACTAACAAAAGAAGGGGCTGTTGACCTAGATCAGGTGCAAACATGCAGCAGGATTAAACATGTTTTGTGAGATCTCACCCCATCCCATATACCTCTAGCCAATAGAGAATAAAAAACAAACAACACAATTCCTTTTGTTAGGGGTTTAGTATCATACCATCATAAAAATATACAAGAAGAAAATAACCAGTATCATGCAAACTGGTTTCAGAAAAAAGAACAGGTGTTCATTTTCGATGATTAAACCCTATGAGTGAATCAATATTGATACCAAACTATACCATCTTTGATAACCGGACAACAGTATCGTAACTTTATTTCTTCCGAATAAGTCTGTTTAAAGGATTAATTAGCTGTTGAGGTGAATTCCAAAATATGTGTGCAAATATAAATACCCTAACCCTAACCCTAACCCTAACCCTAACCCTAACCCTAACCCTAACCCTACCTATAGAACAGTACTATAAAAGATTGGATGTAAAATACCTGAACGTATCATATGTCTGCATTTTGAATTATATGTTTCCATTATTTCTATCTACGGACATAATTGTCATTAACGAGTTCTGGGACAATGTGGTTCAATATCTAGTATTAGTCAGGCAGTAAAATGGTGTGGCAATTTTTTTAAACAACGCAGTGGTATATAATTATGTAGGAAATGCAAAATGAAATCATTGAGGAATACATCAGAGTTAGGTCTGGAGTATGTAAATGACTTCGACAATATAAAGATGCACTGATGTTTACATGATACAGAAGCATCTGAACTTTTTTAATTTAAAGAGTTTTTTTTTTTTATCTGAGAAGTCAGAATTGATAGATACGTAAAGAAGAATAAAAATGGAGAAATACAATTAAAATGCATGAACTTTGTATTTTAATATTATATATCAGGAAATCAGTACAAACATTCTGTGTTTATATGTTTATATCCTTTCCAAAAATGTATTTATTTATTTTTTCTTCTTTCTTCTTTGAACACTGTATTAGCAGAGGAGAAGTGGTGGGTCGCATGGGCATTGTTGTATCTTCGATTATTAAATAACTGGCATAATCTTTTGTCAAATATCAAATATATTTTTTTTTGTCGAAGTGTGTGGGTGTTTACCAACTATTCCTTCTCGCAAGTTTTAGACGACAGACATTACCGCTACCAATTTTATATTGAAAAGCATTGTGGATTATTTATTTTTTGACCAATTTCCAATTTAGATGGTAATACTGGTATAAGGGTTAGAAAATTAAAAGTTTTGATCGTTTTAATTTCTGAGAAGATAGAGATTCCAAATTATCCCGAAGTTCTACAGAGTTTTTTTTACAATTCACATGTTATTTAAAAGAAGTTTATTTAAAATATGACGTTTGAATTCAAAATTGTTTCATATCGTTTTTATTTTCATAGACATACCATGTGTACGTTAAATTTAGCATACCAGTTCTTTCCTTAAACAATATTAACTTCTCTGATTAGGTTCCAAAAATATATATCCTCTAGAACTATCATTTAACAAACAACAAACACGCCTCATATTTTATATTCCACCTCGAATATCATATAAGCGGTTATCTCAGTACCGGGATCTATGACAAACAAGACGATTTTAATTTTAAAATTATTAATTTCGCCCAACTTAGTAGCAAAATATCAACTAACCCTGGATATGAAATATATATTTCCCAACTCATTCGGTATTCAAAGGCTGACAGATACTACTCAAACTTTATAAATAGTTATCAAAAAAAATATCTTATTCTGAGGTCTCATTGGGGGGCGGGGGGGGGGGGGGGGGGGGGGGGGGGGCTGATCCCTGATCCCGCTTAGTGCTTTGTCAGATTCCCGTATCCCGCTTATACTATATGCAGTTCACATTTTTTTAAATTTTGATAGACCTTTATACGTCAAAATACTGTCTTCAACATGGAGTCTTGGCTCACACCGAACAGCAAGTTATGAAGGGCCCCAGTGTAAAACCTTTTAACGGGAAAACCAACAATTCAATCTATATCAAGATGTACGTAATTAGTGGTGAAGTGTCATGTAAATGGATAAAAAAAACAAGGATATGGAAATGGATAAAAAAAAATGGTTAAAGATCCCTATACGATTTATGAGAAATTAAATGGAATACATTTGAAATAAATGGTATTTTTATTGAATTTATTTAGAGTATTTTAAAACCAAACTTTCCTCCGTAAATTTTTAAAACCAAACTTTCCTCCGTAAGTTAAATTTTATCAAATCCGTCTCTTACTCTATCTATTGTTTGAGCAAGTCGGCTAAATTAAGGCTTTACAGCTAATTTCCTAATGCATGTAAAGCAAAACTTTGGTTGACTTGCTTGCTCAGTTTGTATAATTGTTTATACAAACTTTGTTAATAAGATTGACATCTTTAAACAATATGCATCGGCATAGTTTAACCTGTATTTATATAATAATTATATTTGAATTAAATTGGGTGTTATCATAATGATTGTACAAAAAAAAAAGCAAGCACGCTAACTAAAGTCTTGCTTTACATGCTTAAAAAAATACGCTGTAATAGATAAAAAAATAAATATATCATATACATGATATAGTGAAAATGCGCCGCATATACAATAATAATGAATCGCTCTACAGTGAAAATGAAAGAATAGTATCATTATTCGACAGTAAACATGACTCGCATAAAGAAAGCATCATAGTGGAATTCAGTTCAATATGAAGAAACTGAATGACAAAACCTATTCTACGTTATACAACTTTAATAATTGTGTTGAAATGAATATTTTTTCTGCAACAACATCTTACCTGTTAGTTATAAAACACCTGCACGATCTGTTCGTGAAATGTCCTAAATATTCACCTATTTTGGTATATATTTCACAGCTATTTGGATTTAGGTGCGAAAAAAACCCGTTCGCATCTCTTACTTTGTTTTATTAGTATTATGTGTTTCTTAACATATACTTTTTAACTCATTTTCTTCATTTTCTTCAAAAATAAAAAAAAAGTCGTCTGTTTATTTATCATTCTACATCAAAAATTTCTGGCATATACAGTAAAAATGATATTTTAGGATCCGCACTTTACATACACTGTTATAGTACACTACTAAATCAAGCTTCGCATTTCATTTTTAGAAAAATACAAAACATAAAATAACACGTCTGTCTTTAAATTATAATACATCTGAATATTATTCAACTTCTACTATACGATTGTATATTTTAAACTCCATGTGGTGAACCAACGCCTGTGTGAATCATTTCGATAGAGTTCCTGAAGTGGATACCTTGGTATGCAGGGTTGTCAAATTAAGCAAATAAATGCAACATTAAGCTGATGAAGCCGACTTGCAGGCGAAACATGTAGACCATAGCAAATAAAATTGCAGACCATTTGAAATGTTGTTGTCAATTTTGGGTATTATGATTGTATATTTTGTATAAATAAAGGTACAAGTCCTGTGTTTCCGTCGTACCGATGTGTATCATATGTACGCTTATATTTATCTATAGACATCTGAAATACAACCAATTGGTAGCCGAGAGGTTTCATTGATCATGTTGGTGTGTCGATGTCAATCTCACATAACATATGTAAAGGAGGGGCTCGATTCCAAAACATATACAAATTACAAAAGGATAAGTTTCAAAATTAATTCCAATTGTGAATAAAAATCTTTAAATTAGCCAAATATAACTTAATAAAGTTAGGCTCACAGATTTCAGTTGCGTTGAATAAAAAAAAGAAACCACGGTAAATTAATAGGCTGACGTCACGGCAATTGTTTAAAGAGTTATAATTAGTGGTATTTTGAATTTCTGTTCTTCCTTTTCTTTATTTTCAAACTTTATATACTGAATTCATTTGATTTGTTTGAGAAATGTTAATGATTGATGGATTATATGTGTTTTGCAAACAAATGTCATTTGAAAACTGCTGAACCGGTTTCCATTGAAAAATTTAAAGGTATAAATATTTTATATTCCATTAGGTTGTTTACGTGTGCTACATATCCCATTATCTAGGGTAACGTTTTAAATGTTTTTAATAGCAAAAAAAAAAAACATATGTTATTCATGATTTTGAAATGATAAATTCAAGTTGCATTTTCAAGTTGTGTCATACTTGCCTCATTTAAGTCTGCAAAATAGTATTATAACTGGCTTTATGGTTTAGTTGACTGCATACTTTATTTCTTTATACATTCTTTTCTAGTGACGTCACGGAGAACATTCAAGGGGCTCTGACTTAATAATTTCGCAGCCGTTTCTTATCTTTTTTTTCTCATTTTTACATATCTCAAAAGGTTTGTTCAGTAACTATTCCAAACTAAGTATGACGTTATAAAGATTATGTAAGATCAGAAGCGGACACCATTTGAAATTAGATTGATAATGGAAATGGGGAATGTGTAAAAACATATCAACCCCACCAAAGAACAGAAAACATCTCAAAGCCACCAATAGGTCTTTAACACAGCGAGAATGCGGAATTCAGCTTGCTCCTAAACACAATTATATACTAGTTTAGCGAAAATGACCGTCAAACTTAACGTAAAAACACATATACGAACCAAAATTTAAATAAAGCATACCAGCCAATGTAGCATAAACTAACACACATACAGAAACACTCAGTTTAATAGGATCCGAGTCCGATGTTAGAATAGGTAACAGAAAACACTGAGCAACATGACAATGATCAACTTCAATTAACAAAGGACCACTAGCAGTAACTGACATGCCAGCTAGAGCATGCAAAAAAAAAAAAAAACGTTTGTTTACTCAGAAACACATTTACAAAATTGTGAAATAATTTTGATTTATTTAAAACAAAACTTACTGTCTGAAGTATTCTATATCTGTTGGTGTGGTACACCCCGATTGGATCAGTGAATATAATATCCCAAACATGTAAAATGTAACACTACTTTATTCCCTATTTTTGCCATTTTGAATTGTTAAGGCCCACACACTTTACCTGTGGAAATTAAGATCACATGATCGAGAAAGAGAATATAAGTGATGTCACTAACTCAATGAATACCCATATCAAATACCAATTGTAAACCTAAATTGTATTTTTTTTTGTTGAAGTGTATTATAAGGATACAAAAGAACACAGAAGACTCTTTTTAAACATTGACTAACACGAACATAAATGTACATGAGCTTCAGAATTATATCTTGTATTTTTAAATCGAACTTTACAAACATCTACCCATCTATATAATTGAGAATAAATTATTATGCATTAAGCTGAACGAATGATATAGGACAATAACAATCAAAACCAAGGAGTAAACAAAGACTCATAAAATCAAAAGCATTTACATCAACAGTTACAAATAATGAATAAGAAACAACACGAACAAAAACTGGGAGTGAAATCAGGTGCTACAGAAGGGTAAGCATTTCCTGAACCGTATACGGCACCCGTCTTGATATTTCTTTGTTCAGTTCGGTAAAGATGTAAGGTTATTATGACTGAGGAAGAATGTGACATATGATTTTTGACACACTTTTGTCATCAGGGCCAATGAGCTCATGATGGCGACCGTAAAAGTTCTCGAATGATGACCTTAATTTGATTGATTCATAGCCCTGTCTTAGCAACTTATAATGTTCAAGTGACAAAACTGCAGTCTTTTCAAAATGTTACATCGAATCATTACTCAAAATCAACTAGCATTTGTTTTGTTAATCAATGGAGTGGTTTGTAATATATTCTAATTTCTTTTATAAATAACAAACATGAATTTCTCATTACGTACTAAAATAATTATTATTATATTTGTATGCACCATATAAGGTGAAATATTTAAATAGCTGTGTGTATTTTAATTAAAATTTCAAACAGGATACCTTATATTTTTGTTTTCAATAGAAAACTAGCAGACCATGCAATGATATTTGAATTAAAGTTTGATATAGATTAGAAATGTAATTTAGGTAATACATTTTAAATTCAAAAACCAATGATTTCAAAATCGTCCAGATCTTAAAGTTCAAGTGTTGTTTTTTTTTACAACAAAGGAAACATTGGAATTAAAGCATACTGAAAATACTCAAATCATACGCGTAATGACCTCACATGTTGATAACATGATTAGTTTGTGTAAAAATATTTGTTTTTTTAAATTTGTTTAAAACTATGACATATGTCTGCCAGACGTATAAATTTATATAAAATATTAAAAGGGCACTAACTATCAAATTCATGTTCAACGATTCGACTCAAACAATCATATTAGATTTATAACAGTGTAAAACATTTATCCAAAATATAAAATTTAAAACAAACAATTTGCAGTGCATATGCTCGATAATGTGTAGATTCGTTAACTATTAACCCCGAAAACAACCGACGGTCACAAAAATATCAATATACATAGATATATGGACCTTGTGCAAATGAATGTTTCAATGTATGTTCGATTTCAATTTTGAGGTTAAAAAAAAGTTAATTTTCGATTTTACCTGTAAAACAACGACTTTTTTTGTAAATCGAATCAGTCGATAAAAGTAATTTACCTTTGTTTCATTTTCACTGTGGACATTCTTTTTTTTTAATAACCTAAAACGCATTAATCATGCATAATCAATCTCTAGCTAAGGGATTAAATTGAAGTTCACAGGAATACCAATTCAATGAGGTTCAATTATTCACTTGCAAGTGCAAAATTCATCATCGGTGTTTCTTGGCTTATTTTGACAAAATTGAACAGAACTCATAATAGCGAATTAGTATTTCACTTTTTTACTTTCATTAATAAACATGAACATTTAAATGTGTTATGTATCTCTTAACTAGTGCCTTTTAAGAATCACATGTACGCGAACATATATTTGTGAATTACATAGTATCCGATCACATTGTTGAATGCATTTAATTTTCATCTAAAAATATAATGCAATTTAAAAAAAAAATTGCCTTCTACTGATATAAATAACATCAAATACGCCTTTTTCCAGTATGTATCCATGATACCACCTCACACCCTTTTCCAAGGAACATGTGCGCCCCTTTAGGTGACACAATCATCAATACACTCTTTAAAAGACTTGATTAATCTATTTTAAAGTTCATATTATAATTGGTTTAGTCGTTTTCATTTGTGCAAATCAATAAAAAGGTAAAGTCGAGTGTGTTTATACCGTTTATATATAGCATTGTACATTTTTCATTTTATAGATTTTATCCAGGTTGATACAACAGCTGACCCAACAGAATTATGGGGAAGACCAACTACAGTGTTACGGTCACAAATCACAAATTGAATGACAGAAACGATGCGTCAGTGTCTCAATACCCTAGCAACATGCTGCATGGTCTGAGATCTTAAGATATAAAAATAACATCGAAAAAATGTTTTTTTTAGGATTGATAAAACATAGAATGACAATGTAAACAAAACATTATATGCTTACCTGAAACTACTTTATCCAGAATCAAATGAGACTTAGATGATGAAATAAATGCTTAATGATGTCCATTATAAATAAATCAGATATTTATTATTGAAGTGAAATGTTATTTGATATAATTTATATTTTAACAAAAAGGATTTTCCATTTTGAACTGAAAAGTGACATTTTGTGATTCATGTAGAAAAACCACTATATTATTGATTGTGTTATGTGCCTTACATTGCCATACCTGGTTGTTCTTTAATTCAATTTTACACATGATACCTGATAATTTTCAATAGGAAACCGACAGACCATGCAAATTGTATTTGAACTAAAGTTTGAAGTTTGGTATTTAACATTGATCTAAATAAGAATTGTAAAAAATATATTTTAACAACTAGAAATAAAGTATTGCATTTTATCATCACATATTCATCATTTTAGTGAATTGTTATTTGATATAACTTAAATTTTAACAACGGATTTCGCATTTGAACTTTCAAAAGATATTTTGTGATTCCTTCGGACAAATTCCAAAACTTATTAATGTATTAACTGCTAGAAACCCCAAAACACTGGGAACATTGGTTACAATAAATATATACACAGAAACGTACCACAGATATCCGTTCAAAGTAGAGCCTTTTTTTTGTATTTGGAATTTTGAATCAGTTTACTAGACATTGTTGACGTTTAACAAGTTCTGAGTAGCAGCAACAAGCTCTTCAATACCAAATGGCATGATGTAAATAGATGAGGCCAAACAATAACGTCTCCCTCTGCATGTGTTTGTCCAGGATTTTAAATGCAATATTTGTTTGTTTTGAGATTTTGACACAATGATGACTGCTGTACTCATATTTGTACGAATTTACTTATTATGTCTGTTTTTATCACTTATCGTTGTAAATATAATGGAATTTGGTGCGAGTGTCATACAAGAGAAAGGTTTCGAGCTATAAAACCAGGTTCAATCCACCATTTTCTACATTTGAAAATGCATGTAACAAGTCAGGAATATAACAGTTGTCTATTCGTTTGATGTGTTTTATCATTTGATTTTGCCATTTGATTAGGGAATTTTCGTTTTGAATTTTCCTCCGAGTTCAGTACTTTTATGATTTGACTTTTTATGTGACATATTCGCCAATGAAAAGGTACGCAATCGACGCAAATAGTTTTAAAAAAATGAGGCATTTATGACAATACAATTGTACTATTACGACAGTAAAATGATGTTGCATATACATCAATGAGAAAACTACAAAAAATATGAATAAGTTGTGGCACATAGATTTATGAGACATACTCAAGTAAGATGTGTAAATGTCAATGACACAGTATTCAAACGACACAAATAGAACAAACGATGTGACATATTTGTCAATTTAACAGTACCCTAAGGACGCAAAAACGCATAAATAGTACGACACAAGAGGAGAAGTCTTTATACATTTTATTATTTCCAAACCTCAACAAAACTTTGAACGATTAGGTCACACAGTACCACGTGCTGCAAAAATTGTCTCTGTGAACAATTATTTTTTTAAATTACTTATGGATTTAAATTTGCTGTTATCCTTGGATAAGTTGACGACCACTTCGTTTTCTTGGTTGAGGCAGGATGAATTTAAAAAAAAAATCCTGACAAGAGCAAAAAAAAACATATTGCTGGATACACAAAGAACTGAGTTATCTGCAACACAAACGTCATATTAATAGCAAAAGCGCGGCACAGCCAGTAAAAAACTATTAATTTTTAAATCAAATGTAAACGAAGTCATATGTACAACCCCCTTACCATTACATATATTATTTAATGTTGTCTTATGAATGTGATGCATCATTTTCTATTTCAGAAAATATACAAACCATAACAGTAGCGTTCAGCCAGGCTGAAGGTTCATGTTCAGATGTATCAAAATAGGCAATACATTAGTGTTTACCGACTATAGTTATAACCAACTTATTATATGTAATTCAGACGGTACTGACATGCATTACATTCCTCTGCCCTGTACACCATGGTTTAAAACAGAAATAGACAGTAATACTATCGCAGTATCCTGTACAGGAAGAACCATACTGATAATAAATATATCTACATGTTCTGTTACCCGTACAATCGATAGCAGTGATCCCTGTGACGGAATATCATATAATGATAATGACCTGTACGTTGTTATTATTCTAAAAATAATATAAATGATGAATCTGAAAGGTAAAGTAATACGTACTATATATTTACTTCAGTCTACACCTACGACATCACAGTAGAACGAGATAGGTTGGTCTGTATAGACAGTTTATCAATATACTGCTGCTCGTTGGATGGTAAACTAATTTGGAAATATAAAAAAAGTATAA
Organism: Mytilus edulis; assembly: GCA_019925275.1. Classification (NCBI taxonomy): domain Eukaryota; kingdom Metazoa; phylum Mollusca; class Bivalvia; order Mytilida; family Mytilidae; genus Mytilus; species Mytilus edulis. Next base: position 103,642 of record CM034359.1, read on the forward strand.
ATGTCAAGATTTACGTCGTGTGACAACAGAAAATTAGGGGATTGTATATGTCGCTGATTATAAGACCAACACTGTAATAGTTGTATCTGATGATGGGAATAATTTAAGAGAAATTCTCACGAAACAAGAATCAAATGGATTGAATACGTCGTGTGGATTTTTTTTTGGACAAACAAGAAAAAAAATCTTTTTGTTTGTAATTGGTATGTAGGGAAGGCTTAAAACTAGTATATATAAGTGCACTTTTGTGCTCTCAGACTTTTGATTGGACGATGGACTTCTTTCCAATAGTGTATTTACACCATGGATTTTTAATCTAAGTAAGCTATTTATTTTTTTGATAAATATACGAATGTAAAGATTTCTGATTTTAGTGTGAAAAAAAAAAACATATATGGAAGTGAAACTGTGATAATTCCTTTTCATGTCAATTGATTGATTGACGAAAAGAATAACCTCTGTCAATTAATTCAGAAATTGTCGACTTAATTTGATTTTGCTTTTGTTCCGTTCCTTTCAATCAATTAACTTAATGTTTGGTTTGCACGTTCCAAAAGATGATTCATAGACATATTTTTTACATTTCATCGTGTTGTCTCCATGACAATGAATATACATTTCTGAATGTCCCAAAGAGAAAGGATTCGATTGATTAAAAATCAAAGTTTGTCCAAAATATCGATAAAGGTAAAACCAGCTTCTGACTGGTTCGCTGACAGATGAAAATGCCATTTTAGTACACAAATGTCTAATGTAAAAGGATAAACATAAGTTTAGGTATGATTTGTCAGTTTTTGAAAAGGTAAGTCAGCTGTGTGAAAAGGAATCAGAAAATTACCTAACTCCAAGATAAATTATTGTCATATCCTAACTGTGGAGCATCATTTGAGTTTCTTCGAATAATTCCAAAGACCACATCTGCATATAATCAACATTGTTGAAATCTACTGACGAATTGTGATTTGAGTTTTTGCAATATAATGAGGACTTTTAACATTTCGAGGAGTTTGTTTTTGCGTCTGACAAACTATTATACATAGATAAAATTAAAACAGCCAATATTATCATTAAGACGAGATCTTCACATAAGGATTATGGCCTAGTTTGTTAATGCATTCTCCTTGTTGGAATATTCCTCGTTAATGCCGATTTTTTAACCATTTTGAATGTCTGCCACTTATTAAGGAAACTATTAAAGATTAATTGTCACTTTACAAAACTTTGATTTTTTCGAAAATACTAAGGATTTTCTTATCCCATGCATAGATTACCCTAGCCGTATTTGGCACAACTATTTGGAATTTTGGATCCTCAATGCTCTTCATATTTGTACTTGTTTGGCTTCATAAATATTTTGATATGAGCGTCATTGGTGAGTCTTATGTAGACGAAACGCGCGTCTGGCGTACTAAATTATAATCCTGGTGCCTTTGATAACTATTAACGTAGCAAAACTTATCAGCAAAACGCGCGTCTGGCGTACTAAATTATAATCCTGGTGCCTTTGATAACTATTAACGTAGCAAAACTTATCAGCAAAACAAGATCTATATGTAGGTAACCTTTTGGCGAATTTGTTGGTAGAATCTTCAAAGGTGTGAAATTTTTGAGTAACCCTTTTTGTGTGTTTGCCAAAAACTAAATAAAAAGAGAATGACAAAGATAGAAAATGTAAACAAAAAAAGATGTCAGCAATACAAGATTTTTGTGATGATTTCTATCCTAGTCCACAATGTTGGAGAATGTTTATTGTTGTTGATACCATTAACCCTTTTGTTTTAATCTGACACAAGTTTAAAGTCTACATGTCTGCTGTTTACGTTTACCTATTTAATATTTAATAAGAAATAACGTCTTCCCAAAGTAGTACAATCAATTAAAAGTAGGTTTCAACCCTTCAAAACATATATAAAGACCTCTTTAACTTTTATTAAACTTACCATTTAATACTATATATATTGATAATGCCCAAAGCTACATTACCTTACTGACACATTTAAAATTTGCATAAATTAAACGAATGTGTGTTAACATTATAATATGAAATTATCGTACAACTTTTCCCTTTATTTGAAAAAAAAAAACTAATGTCAAAATATATATTTGATATCAACCAAACAAGACAATAAAAAGTAAGCGAACATTGTCTGTAGAATGCATTAAGGTAATAATTAAAAAAACGCCAAGCTGTAAAGATGTGCTTTCGAAATCAAATCCAATCATGGTATTCACGAAATATTCTTAATTTTTTTCATCCATCCAACATATTTTTGTTTTTGACAATTTTTTCGTGTGACGTCATTCTAGCAGCTTATCATGTAGAGGTTTTGGAGTTCAACTTCTTGACGACTGTTTTTGTTGTCTGATATTCATTGAGTTATACACCAGTGAGAAAGTGACAGAAACTGATTTCGAACAATTTTATGTCGCGATGTCATTGCTTTAAAGTAGGTGAAACAGCACCATATATATATATATCGATAGTCAAGGACCAAATGCATACTTGCTATTTTTATTACCACCCTGTTGTGGTTACTTGACAACGCCAATACAATAATGTGTTTATTGTATAGTGTAGATTTTATATCACAGTGTGGTATGAGGGTCCTGATTGGGTTTTTGATTTCTGTTTTACAGTAAAACCTGTACAAACCGGCCGGCTACGTAACTATGAAAAAGGGCCGGTTTGAACAGTGAGGTGGTTTTTTCAGGTTTCCGTTTTGACCGGAGGTAAAACAAATAAAAACTGTTTGTTCCTAGAATTATTATTTTTTCTTTATTTTAACCGTGTTTAACAAATCCTCGCTTGTCAAATAATCCTAGGTAGAATCAGTATCCGACTTGTCAATTTCACTTTAACTGTGTTTTTCATTAGCATCATAATGTTTATCAAAGGTACCAGGATTATAATTTAGTACGCCAAATCCGGGTTTCGTCTTTATAAGACTCATCAGGGACGCCCATATCAAAATATTTATAAAGCCAAACAAGTACAAAGTTTAAGAGCATTGAGGATCCAAAACTCAAAAAAGTGTACTAAATATGTACGGCTTACGTAATCTGTGCCTGGGATAAGAAAATATTTTGTTTTTTTTCGATAAAATCAAAGTTTTGTAAACAGGAAATTCATAAAAATGACCACAATATTGGTATTCGAGTCAACACCGAAGTATTGACAACTAAGCTGATGATACCCTGGGGGACGATACGTCCACCAGCAGTGGCATCGACCTAGCGGTGTTAATAGTTACCAGGATTATAATTTAGTACACAAGACGCGCGATTGATCATTGTTCATAATACGTGCTTTGTTTGGACTGCAACACGAGAGTTTCGTTTTACTTCCATGATCGTTAGTTTGCAACGTTGGTATGGCCGATTTGAAAGCCAGAATATTATCAAACAAAATTTCATCAAGATCTAAATACTGACTGCACATTGATTGTTACCATCCGGATGTTCTTCATTATGCAGGGTCATTCTTTAAGAGGTTCAGAACAGGGAAGCCAGGATTTCGAAAACACGATGTAAATTTCTTACTCCGAGATTTAAAAAAAAAGTATTCAAAGTACAATGTAAGTTCTTTCCGCGATATATTCGGCGTGTCTTTTAGTTGAGTTAAAACGTTTTAGCGTTTAAATAAATAATAGAGTTCAGTACGGTTGTAAGTTCACAGTTTCACACCTGGATAATTGATTATCCACAAAAGCCATTTTCTACAAACAAATATGTTTTAATTGCATATCGATCATTCAAAGTGATTAGACAAACCGGTTTTGACAGGTAATAACAGATGCAATTAAGAGTATTGGGACTGCATCATCAGACCGGAATTCGGAATACACAGGGTTCGGTTTACAAAGGGTATTTTAACAAAGACTTTAAAGGCAAACAAACGGGACTTTAATTTTTGGCCGGAATGGACATAAAATCGGTTTATTCAGGATTCGGTTTACTCATTATTGACTGTATTTAATAAGTTATGCCATTTTTTCCTTATACTGTTTGACCAATATTCTATATGCTTTATATTTAAGCACATCATTAACCATATTCTTTATTTCATTGGTCCCGTATTATCTATTCTAAATATTTTTTATCCCTTATTTTCTATTCTGTAAACCTCTACCATTATCGTATCGGCAACATACGACATGGAAGCATAATTTCATCGTTAAAGAGGAGGCGACAGACACCAGCGGGAAAAATGAAAAAGACAAACAGACAAACAAAGTACACATGACACAACATAGAAAACTAAAGACTAAGCAACACGAACCCCACCAAAAAATCTGGTTGAAATCTGGTGCTCCGGAAGGGTAAGCAGATCCTGATCCACATGTGGCACCCGTCATGTTGCCTAATTCGGTAGGTCACATTCATGAAAGGAAAGTGGATTGTATTTACGACGTAAGGAACATATCCGATATCATCCGTGAAACGATTATTCCAACTCGTGGTGGCGTCCGTAAAATTAACGAAGGGATGATTTCAAATTCATCATTTGGAACTCTTGGTTTAATAGCTTCCTTGTGGGCAGCAACCCTCTATCAAGTAAATCATGATAGGAAATACAAGTACGGGAATATCGTATCAATTGGGAGATATATTTCCCCGTATGCAGGTGCTGCTGGAATGTTGCTACTTAAAAATGGAACGTTCACAATTGGAAAGCTGAAATCATCTCTTTTGTTGTAAAGTTTTGTTTTCAACCGACCCTCATTGTCAATTTCTAGATGTAAGTAAAGATATGAGGCCGACTTAACTGTGTCTGTTGTATCCCTTATTTTTAGTTCGATGGGATAGATGCGTTCATCATAGTCACCAACTTTTTATTTGTTTAGTGAGAGAACGTCATCTATATAGCGGAAAGCAAAATTAAAGGATATTGATAACTTCTTATCTCTCTTCCTAAGAAGTTCCTGTATGAAGTCAGCCTCATAATTATAAATAAAAAATCGACAAGAAGAGGGGCACAATTGGTTCCCATTGGAATGCCAACAGTCTGTTGAAAAACCCGTCCTCTGAACGTAACAAATATCTTGTCAATCAAGAAATCAAGCATCTTGATAATGGCAGTTATTTAACAAAAATATGAATGCATACAAGACCATACAAGGCTTTCCAAAGTGCCTCATTCTGAAATGTGTACAACTTGTCCACAAAAGACATCAAAATAATATTTTATATCTTATAGTTGTATATTTAACCATTTTAAGTCATCAGTTTGATCGACTCTAACACTTTGATATAAACTTTGGTATCACATTTATAACCAATTCCGACTGTTGACCCTGTTTTTTTAGATAGGTCGAAAACACAAGACGCTTGTTTTTTTCAACAAAGGTGCCATCGATCTAATGAACTCAAATGAAAAAAAAAAATTAAAGATCGAAATATATTTCCGATACAATTATTTTATGCACAAGTATACTAACGACTCTCAAAATACTAGGTATGTCTATGTTCAAACATATAACAGGGAAATTCGGAAAAATATGTTAGTAGGTCAAACATACAATACACTAGGATATATGGCAATAGTTATGATCAAGTTCAACCATGCATGTTCAATGTTTGTAAGCATGTTCCGCCATGCATGAGTCACCACATATAAATTATACGGCATTTTTTATATTTTAAAAAGTGTATTTACAAAAGATAAAAAGAATTGTTACGGTATAAATGTAACCGTACGTTTATTGATTAATGTGGAAAAAAAATGTAGCATTTCGGATGAGTGTTCCAATTTAAACATGTCAAACTTTGATTACTAGTGCATTACATATAAATTTCGACAAAAAAAAATCAGTATATAACTAAAGAAAACTTGAATAGTAAACTCACCATATATAATCGTTAAATCCAATGGATAATGATTATATTTAGACGACACACATCAAAACTATACCCGATAACGCACATGTGAAAAACAACACATATTGTGCCCAATATTAATGGATACACGGATCATACCGATAACGGAGTTGATTCCGGAAAAATTTAATACTAAGAAAAAGAGAAAAAGAAACACAATATAATGTATGTGTAATCCCAATATTTTATAAAATATATTTTGTGAAATGACTTATGTTATGAATACTAATATTATGAAGAAATAATATCTTGCCAAATAGTGCTTCCCTTAACTATTAGGTAAGCTAACATGAGGGATACTAAGTAAAAGCTGTACACTTAGTAAATTGTTACAGCAAATATGCAATAAAGATTTTGTTACGTTAAAAAAAAAAGATAATCATGGCAGTTTCAGAGAATGTTTTGTTTAAATCAGAGTGATCATTTACAAAGTAGGATTTATCCCTCCCTAATACAATATACTTGTATCTACGTTGGCCATTCCTTTTTATGAAACAAAGCAATAACAACTCTTTCAATGTATCTTTTAGTTTGGAATGTGAAATAATGTTTTAATACTGTTGCAAGATGAAAGAGAGTTAGATTGTGTGTACTCCAAAATATCTTTGGATTTTTTAGAATCCACATCTGATTCACGCCACCTCTAGAATAGGCAGTTTCACAATAACTTTGAAGCCCGGCTTTGATTGCTGATAAAAAAGATGTTAATAATTTAGAAAGAGGTTTCGTGGACACAACATAGAAAACTAAATACTAAGCAACACGAACCCCACCAAAAACTGGGGGTGATATCAGGTGCTCCGGAAGGGTAAGCAGACCCTGCTCCACATGTGGCACCTGTCGTATGTTTGCCTGAGTATTGTTTGAAAATAATTAGAGAAACGGATTCTACGCTACAAAACCAGGTTCAACCCGCCATATTTTTCTTTAAAAATGTCCTGTACCAAGTCAGGAATATGGCCATTGTTATATTATAGTTCGTTTCTGTATGTGTTACATTTTAACGTTGCGTCGTTTGTTTTCTCTCATTTTTTAGTGTAAATTCACATTGCAATAAAACGTGTCACGGTACTTGTCTATCCCAAATTCATGTATTTGGTTTTGATGTAATATTTGTTATTCTCGTGGGATTTTGTCTGTTGCTTGATCCGTTTTTTGTGTGTTACATTGTAGTGTTGTTTCGTTGTTCTCCTCTTATATTTAATGCGTTTCCCTCAGTTTTAGTTTGTTACCTCGATTTTGTTTTTTGTCCATGGATTTATGAGTTTGAACATCGGTATACTACTGTTGCCTTTATTCCACCGCCAAATCTCGTGTAATACGATATGTATCCACTCTCGACAGTTACATTTAAAATAATTAAAACAAGCAGAACGTTTTAAAAATCTTAACTAGTAGAACAAAAAATATTATACTGGATGATACGACGCCCAGGATAAAAAGGTGTCAATCGGCTGTTGTCAAGAACAAAACAACACCGATTTTATCAGGTGTCCCCAGGGAACAGCGGTATACTACTGTTGCCTTTATTTAACTGTCTCGAGTGGATAAATATTGTATCACACTCGATGCAGTGGTATAATATTATTAGTTACATAGTGTGCTAGTGACCTAATACGGTATATATGGGGTCATTAAATTCCATATGGGGTGAGAGGGAAGCTCGAATCTGCATATGGAATTTACTGACCCTATATATACCGTAATAGGTCACTAACACACTATGTAACGAATTTATCTTACCGTATGAAATGTTGACCTATCAAAATAAGCAAGTCTTCAATACTGTTAGCATTAAGAAACTACTTATATTGATCTTAAAAAAAACAGATACCAACAAACAATAACAACATGCTAGGTTTAAATGTGTTTTATGAATTTATTTCAATGATCTTAATTATCAATTTCTTCGTCTGTTGAAACCTTTACGTATTTTTCTCAGTACCGTTTTGTTTTTATAAAGGGACGTAACACTACTACTAACCGTGTACGAAATAAGCTCCGCCTCCCTACTTCCTTATATGGAATATAAAGGGACGTAACACCACTACTAACCGTGTATGAGATAAGCTCTACCTCGCTACTAACCTAATATCAAATATACACCGTCTCCACGAGGGCGCTTTTAACCCAGAAATGTATAGGAGGTTAGATAAATGTATATGTCTGTGTTTATACAACATTGTATCGATAGCGTCACGACCGAATTTGTTCCAACATTTTCTGTCCCTTCTCACTGCCGTATAATTCATTAAAAATCAAACAAAACCTTACATGGATAATAAGCTGCAAGAATCAAGTAACTTTACAAAAGTGTAAAAAGCAAAAACAAAAACATGTTGGATTGATGAAGAAGTTCAAATATTAATCAGTAGTAAAGGTATATTTAGTATTATTTTTAAATGCACTTTTAAACTCGTGACGAATTTAACTTTAATTTATTTTACAGACTATTGTTTGATTAATATTTTTGCTGACTTTTAAATGCCTTATTTGGTTTATATCAAATATCGTCCTTTTATATATATTTGACGTTTATTTTGTCAATTAGTGAGCAAATTATACGATAATATCATATTCTTCAGTTAACACGAATACGTTTAATCTATGAGAATTTTAAATACGTGTTTGCATCGTGTTGGCATTCTACAAATAAGGATTAAATGTAGACACATTTAACTTTAAATGTGTCATGACTGTTTCAGATTAGAACTAAATCTTATTAGTCCATCAGCTAGTCTTCAAAAGCGCTCTAGTTAAGGAGTTTGTGTTACACCCCAGGGTACCGCGATTTTTTTTTGGTAGAATTCAACTTCATTATCTTATTGAGAAAATACAAGGTGTTAGACTAAAATAAAAGTGTCAAAAAAAGGTTTAAAAACGTCCCTTTCAATGGTCTCCCCATTTAGCTATCACGACTAATTAATTTTTAATTAAAATTATCAATATAAAGCGATTAAAAAAAATTAAACAAAAATTAGTCTCCGTATTAATAAGATATGATTTGTTCAATTTGATAAGAGAAATAGTACCGAATACTTGGTTACATTTTCCTTTTTCTGTATATATGGGTTAAACAAAGATTTTGATATACTCTTAAATAAGACCCCTTTTAACCCCTTTTGAACACTTTTTCAAAAGTCTAACATCTCTTAAATTATTCTTCAGACATTACTCTTTAGATTTATACAAAAAAATTGCGGTACCCTGGGGTGTAACACAGAACTGAAATTTTACCTTACCAGCTGATGGACTATATGAGTATCTCCGACAATGCCAAAAAAAAAAAAAAAGGTTAAAAACAATTTTTAAGGGAAATTACACCTTTATATTAAAGACTATACTAACAAATTCGACAAAAACTTACCTACTTATAGATCTTGTCTTGCTTATAATTTTTACTATTAAAAGTGACTATCTTTAATGGATTCCAAAATAAGAATCACTCGTAATAGGTCAAAACGCCTTTAAAGAGCATTAACTACAACACGAAGAATAACTTGAAAAATCTGGTCAGTAGACTTGTACCAATTCAGTAATATGACAGTTGTTCTCCATTCGTCTGATGTGTTTGAGCTTTTGATTTTGCCATTTGATTAGGCACTCTCCATTTTAAATTTTGCTCGGATTCCTGCATTTTTGTGATTTAACTTTTTGAAAGATCTCGTCTTATTTGTAATGTATGTTTGTTTTAATTCTATCTATCTATTTTAATTTATTAGATGCAAAAACAAATGATCAATGTCGTTGCATTGCAAATACGACAATAAGGAGCGTCTGTGGATTAAACTAAGGAGTCGTCTGTGGATTAAGACCATGTTGATCTATATGCAGATATTGTCTGGGGAGTAGCATGCAAAAACTCAAAAGAGGTATACCCCAAAGTCAGGGAACGACAGGAATTTCCTTTGAGGTCGGTATTTGTCTTAAACACTTTTTACACAGATCGCTAACTTTTGCAAAACACTGGCACATACTACCAACATGGATGTGTATTATTTAACATAAAAAAATTGTAGACCAACTCCATAGGTTTTAATCTGACAGTAAACTGGTAAAACACTGTGTTTTAATCGATGTTTTGACTTTTAACTAATCGGAACCTTTCCCTCATACATGTTCATTCAGAAAGCGATTATTCATTGATATGGAGAAAATACGATGAACTATTACAATGCACACCAAAAATTAAGTTAAGTTTAAGACAGACATTGAATTTTAATCAGAATAGTTAGGCAGGAGGAGCACGTGTATTTCCTTGTGCTCAAGACAAACATATTTTTTTTTTATTTCGTAATTTGTTTTATTATTTACCTTATTTTTTTAATGATTAGAAATACATTATTTTACTTCCCATCTGAAAAAGAAATTTGGAATTAAATATTTATGTTCATTGACCATAACAACGATGAAGGCACATCATATAACGATATTTCGACATCATATAATGAAAAAAAACCCGAACGAACCACATGATATAAGATGACGCGCCCATAATTTAACGACATAACCAAATATACATTTGTTTACACATAATTAATATAAGGAAAAATGCAAATTATATCAGTAAATTGACATTTATATAAGGATATTTGCACATCATATAAGTATATTTAAACATCATATAAGTATATTTGTACATCATATGAGTAAATTTAAACATTATATAAGTATATGTGTACATCATATAAGTATATGAGTACATCACATAAATGCATTTGCACATCAAATAAGTATATTTGCACATCATATAAGGATAGTTGCACAATATATAAGAATGTTTGCAACTCATATAAGTACATTTGCATTATATATAAGAATATTTGCACATTATATAAGAATAATTGTACATCATACAAGAATGTTTGCACCTCATTCAAGTACATTTGCAAATCATATAAGTATATATTGATCATCTTATAGGTGCATGCAATATTTCTAACATAACAGATAGACAAAAATGTGTTTCATTCTTTGAATTCTCAAAGCCAACGTTTGCTTTTTTTCATTTTACATTTTATTCGTAATCTACCATCAAATTTACGGTGGACATTTTGTAGCCAAGGAACAGCCGTGGTGACTTGCTTACATCAGTGTAGGTGTGTATAATTCAATAAAATAAGCAAAAAAACAAACATATACCTCAAAACTTAATTTAATTGCAATATTATATAAACTTGGAGGGAAACCGCAACGGAAAACATTCGGCATGGGCCTTTTTATTCGCTAGACTTTGCAAATGGAATTTAACTTTGATTTTGTACGTTTTTTCCAGCTCTAATACATTATTCTTTTTAAAAGTTTGTACGTTTTCTGTATCTCGGAGTAAATATAGATAAATCGGTAATTTTATCTCATTGTTATGCTAAGGATAATCAAAAACATTCAATAGTCAACCAGAATTGAAGGAGGGAAGATCATTCTTTCCGCCAGCAGACGAAATTAGAATTACATTTTCATTGACACAAGGTGCAAAGCAGTGGTTGTATTGCCTATTGGGGATTTGTTTTAAGAAGTATTTTGCTACATTTAGAGTTGGAGTGGCATCAATTGGAAAAAAGAGATTCTACAAATTAACGTTGTTTTAATTTTATACATATTGGTAAAGATTAAAATCATGTTATAAAACACTATTCGTCCGTTAATAAACTCAAATCACTTTAACTACTAGATCCCTTAAAAATGACAAAAAAAATGAACTTAAAAGAGGGACGAAAGATACCAAAGGGACAGTCAAACTCATCAATCTAAAACAAACTGACAACGCCATGGCTAAAAATGAAAAAGACAAACAGAAAAACAATAGTACACACGACACAACATAGAAAACTAAAGAATAAACAACACGAACCCCACCAAAAACTAGGGGTGATCTCAGGTGCTCCGGAAGGGTAAGCAGATCCTGCTCCACATGTGGCACCCGTCGTGTTGCTTATGTGATTACAAATCCGGTAAATAGTCTAATTCGGTAGGTCATATTCATGAAAAGGAAGGGGATTGTAGTTACGACGTAAGGAACATATCCGATATCATTTGTGAAACGGTTTTTCCATAACGGTCAATCAACTCGTGATGGCGTCCGTAAAATTTACGAAGGGATGATTTCAACTTCACCATTTGGAACTCTTGGTTTAATAGCTTCCTTGTGAGCAGCAAACCTCTATCAAGAAAATCATGATAGAAAATGCAAGGACGGGAATATCGTATCAATTGGGAGATATATACCCCGTATGCAGGTGCTGCTGGAATGTTGCTACTTAGAAATGGAAAGTTCACAATTGGAAAGCTGAAATCATCTCTTTTGTCGTAAAGTTTTGTTTTCAACCGACCCTCATTGTCAATTTTTAGATGTAAGTCAAGATATGAAGCCGACTTAACTGTATCTGTAGTATCCTTTATCTCTAGTTTGATTTGATAGATGCGTTCCACATAGTCACCAAATTTTGAATTGTTTAGTGAAAGAACATCATCTATATAGCGGAAAGTAGAGTTAAAGGATATTGCTAACTTCTTATCTATCTTCTTAAGAAGTTCCTGCATGAAGTCAGCCTCATAATAATAAAGAAACAAGTCGGCGAGTAGAGGGGCACAGTTTGTTCCCATTGGAATGCCGACAGTCTGTTGAAAAACACGTCCTCCGAACGTAAAAAATATGTTGTCAATCAAGAAATCAAGCATCTTGATAATATCAGTTTCAGAGAATTTTTTGTTTGAATCAGAGTGTAATACTGTTACAAGATGAAAGAGAGTTAGAGTGTCAGAAACTACTGTTTTAATTCACGAATCAAGACATTGTTAGATTATGAACCAAGATCTGAAACTGTAGTCGGAAAATACTCCCAAAAGTTTTTTTTTTATGTAAATTGTAATGTTAGTAGCCATTTTATTGATTTTTTTTCAAATTAGATTTAACTAATCTGACTTTGTTAACAGCAGCTCATAGAACAACTTATAGTAGTAATGATGATGATGATGATAGAAAACATCATGTAAACAAACCTATACACACATGACGTGAAAATACACCCTAACCGGTTCCGGATAACTTTGTTTACTTATTCCTACAAAATAGCTATAGACCCCGTGTCAACGACCGAAAGTGTTCAAACTTTAAAACATCCGTGCATGTACTTATATAAGGATAAGCAAACAAGAAAAAATAAATCACATACAAGTTAAAATTGCCACTTGGTGCTAAGGACCTAAACCGTTGAAGAACTATATGTCCAAAAATACCACAAATAAATAGCCAAATTCATATAAAGCCAACTAGAACTTGTTTTCGCCCTTCATACGAAAGAAATGTTAGCCAAAGACGTGAATTTAACAACCGTCAATTGTCAATTAATCTGTTTTTAAGCACCAAAGCACATCGTGTCTTGATGTTTTACCGTGTTTCTCTAAGATAAAATATTAAGTCCTTGTGCTATACAATTTAACACACATCAGGTCATTCACACATATTATTAAAAAACAATAAAAGTTAATATATGCTTTGAAATATATCTCGGGCACTTATTATTTTTTAGATATAATGCATTGACCAGTTGTTATTTTATGGTGAGTACAATATTTATTGTTACAATTTCTTGGTTACTGTATTAAATTAACACATCGATGTATCAATTTTGTGAGAGACCTGAGAGACCGGTTTTGG
>CM034359.1:117275-267275 GCA_019925275.1 Mytilus edulis
CCCAGGTGGTCGTGTGGTCTAGCGGGACGGCTGCAATGCAGGCGATTTGGTGTCACGATATCACTGTAGCATGGGTTCGAATCCCGGCGAGGGAAGAACCAAAAATTTGCGAAAGCAAATTTACAGATCTAACATTGTTGGGTTGATGTTTAGACGAGTTGTATATATATATATATATATGTTCAATGCTAGTATCTGGTTGAACAATTGTCGTTTCTTTTTACCAATAAGTGATTGATTAAGCCGCATCAGCACATAACGTCTATGTTGCTGCGATAGTTTAATATGTGAATGTGAGTTAAACACCTAACCTATTCTTATATGATTTGTTTATAAGGGAATATATTTAATTGCTTGGTCGAGTCGAGTGGATTACCGTTAGTGGCCGTTGCCTTTTTTTTTCAATAGACGACGTTGACGAAACTTTGTTTTTTTCAATTCGCGTTCATCGATGAATAAAAACACATGATAGTGTGTAATACGTAGTTTATGGGCTATCAGACATCAACATTAATTTTTTTGAAGAAACTTAAACATATGTTTATACATTTCTACGTCAGGGCAATTTTACCACTCAAATATACTATTGACGTGTAATAGAGGTTACGAGTAAAGAAATTGAACATCTTATCTCCAACTTTACAGAATTATAAGGATTAGACGCATTTTTAATGTTATTTATTTGAGTTTAAACAGGAACAAGTGACCACAAACCTATCGTGAGAGTCCGAAAAGCTTTTTTGCTAATTCTTATGGAAAGGCATTAAATCCTTTAATAACTTTAATTATATAACTTATATTTGACAGAGTCTTTAATATCAGTTGTACGAACAGAAATTGTTAACGGACATTAAATCAATTAATATGAATATTATACTAAAACTGGATAAACAGGTGTGTTTTATCGTGTTGGGTATCCTGAATAAATTGACGAGACATTTAACAACATATATTGCATACATCAACACTTTTCTTTGTGTTCAGGCATGACAAAGTGTCATATCTCATATATAAGTCTCCGATATAAGAATAGTGTCTGTATATTCATGTTAATATAAACTTTTTAAAAAGTGTAAAATTGCTTCATAAATTATTCATTAGCTTGGTTATAATAATCGTGGGAATTTGTTATCTCATTCTCATCTGTAGAAGTCCTACTGTTTGGATTTGAAAAACTTTAGTTTGAGTAATGGACTTTAGAATTAATGAGATAATATCGTCTTGAAAGCTGATGTATATAATTCGTAATATGCTGGGGGTAAATATTGAGACCGTTGAACGTGAAATTCATTTTATCTTCTGTATACTTTAAATTCGAGTTTATACTATAGTTATATTAAACAAATAATTCAGCGTTAAACCACAGGATTCAAGGATATGCAAAATCTTTTTCACAATTTTGGCTCAAAACTACAACTAATAATCATATTTTGAAGACGCAATTTATACAATCCAATTCTAGACACACCAATCATACTTTATATATTAATACATATATTATTATTAAAATTCGATGACAAATTACCACATTTGACATTCTCTATGCCGATAAAAAATTGGATGTACAAAGTACGAAAACCAGGTTAGAAGTGATTATCATTTAATTCCACTATAGTTTATCGAGCCATCAATTGATCCGCCTCGAAAATACTTTACCTAGGAGACAATACTAACCGTTGAACTACGTGCCCCGGGAAATACATCTTCACTTATCACTTAACTCAACCTTTTTACCCAAGTCTAGTATATGCCTACATTATAAAACAAATTATTGTGATACAAAAATTCCACTACAAACTTAATGCTAAACTAATTTGCTGTTTGTAAAGAACAACACAGATGGAGTATTTAAAAACTGTTTATTTGTAAAACCACATTAATGCATCAATACTATATTCAAATGCCAGATAAACAACAGATAAAACATGAACACAATCTAATTCATAAACTCCAATGCTCTGAACCTTGAAATCGGTTAACAACACAATATATCACATACTAGTATGTACTAGAGGCACTTACACCTTAAATGTCTCTTTCAACGCATACTGTTGAATAAAAGCAACAGTAGTATACCGTTGTTCGAATTTCATTAATCGATTGAGAAAAAAAACCAAATCCGGGTTACAAACTAAAACTGAGGGAAACACATCAAATATGAGAGAAGAACTACGACACAACAGAAACACAACATTAAAATGTAACACACACAGAAACGAACTATAATATAACAATGGCCATTTTCCTGAATTGGTACAGGACATTTTAAGAAAATAATGGTGGGTTGAACCCGCTTTTATGGCAATGTTAGATATAACATTAAAATGACAATATTACCTGACAAGACTACAAAACAAATAAATGGGATAACATATAGGACATATAAAATGACTATATAATAGATATACATGATAAAACCGAAGTGGTTACAAACTACAGAATAAAAACAGATACATTACATAAAACAACCTAACCCAGCACATCAAAATTAACAGCCGAGTTAGCCAAAGCCATCAACGCACAACGTGACGTCACATTTGAATTTCTAAAAACAATTTCCAAAAATAAGATAGAATTAGGAAAGAATTCAAGATTAGATTTGTAATAATGATATAACATGTATTAATAAAAATGAAAAGTACAATACTAATTAATATCAAATTGAGAAAGTAATTAGATTATTAGTTGTATTATCTAGCTATGTCGGTGTTTCTTCTGAATCAAACTGTAAACCAAATATGTTAACACATGAATTAGCCGACATTGTCGGAACTTTTGACCTTTAAGCATGCAAACCAATGTAGTCCGGCCAATTGGTGCAGATATAGAGCAGAATTACTCACTTGATGAGGAAAGCATGAAACTTTGACAAGTAGTTCTTGGTCATATACCCTTTGATTTCAGCTATGGACCCACTCTGAAAAATCCAATATGGCTCCCATTTTCACGATGGCGGAAAAAATGGTATAAATATCAAATTTATCCTAAAGGTATTCTATATAATTTCGGAAATTAAAGTAATGATTCTTTAAAAATGGACTTTATCTTCTTGAATTTGTTATCAATTAATTTGAAAATATTAAAACAAAAATGGTTATTTCTATAACACATACATTTGCAGATATATCTGCATATATATACAAAAACAAATAGTGAAATTCAAAATGATAATCAATATGTTACATGTTATTGTAATTGTTCTTTAAACGCTTGCAGTTTTAATGGTTGGAATCAAATAGGCTGAAACAAGTCGATTGAGCGTTAATATAGGTCGGTGATTGAATAGCAGATAACTCATTTGAACTTTTAGGAAGTGCCAAGGGCACCTTGTCTCGTGTCTCTTCAATGCCATGTCTTCGTTACTTATCGCGTTTTCGTCTTCCGTACCCACTACATCGTCAAATTATTCTATGTAATCAATAGGTGTACCTTTCTTCAGGCGGATTAGACGAATGCCACCTTTTAAAATGGTTAAGGGGCAACTATTTTCTTTTCCAACTACGTGTGAAACCAATTCGGAACTATTCAGCGAGCATGGTCCTAAAATATACTCCTGGTCAGCCCTTTTATTGATTTTAATGGAAACAATAATTTCTGAGTTTGGCGTAACTGTGATGGTTCATTTTTTGCAAACTTGCTGAGTTGAAATTGTTTCCACTGTTAACAAATGCCGCATTTATCACTTTATTGTTGATGGTAAGTGTGGAAGTACTCAGGTTTATCACTGCGCTAGGTGTGTCCACAATATATAGCCTCAGTATAACATCGTCTGTTAATTGCTCTTTACACACATCCAATTGTATGTTTACCCTATTAATGTCCAGAGTCGTTCTTTATAATCTTCCCAATAACAAGCTGTTAACCCAAACAACGTAGCGTTACGGTTTTTGCCAGAATTAATTTCTCATTTATCATTGCAGCAGTGTCCACAATCATGGTCAGGTCATGTATAGTACTTCGTACTGCTAAGCTCTTGCAAATGTTTTATCTGATGACAATACCGAACGAGGTCGTTGGCCTCTGTTTGGTTTTGTAATGAGGTGATGTTTCATGACCAATAGACTTTGGAATCGTGCGTTGGCCTACTGGCCTGGCCCTTTGCTGTTTAAAGACTCCGTTGTCGGTGTTGCACTTTGATTTGCTCCGTATGCTGGTGAAGGTGACTGTTGTCTGAAATAACCGGGATTTCTGAAGTTTTTCCGTGGAGATTGTAACCGTTGTCTTCAGGGACTATATGATCTCTAGATTAGTGGTGATCGATAGGCATTAAGCTTGTGTGTATTTCTTTCTTGTGATCTACCGCGATTGTATTGCTCATGAGATCTTCCACGTGTATATTGATCAAGTGATTTTCCATTGAACTGGTAATATTCCGTGATTATTTGATCAGAAGAACCGAGGTTATATTGATCGGCCAATCCACGGTTATGCTGATTAGTTGAAAGCAAAACATCAGCTTATTTTGTGACAATTTGTTTAAGATTATGGACCCCATTATCCAAAGGACTGCTCATATTTCCTTTATCGGTCGGTGATACTGCGCCATCAGCAAAGTAGACTTGTCGACGGTCATACTTGTCACATTTTGATCCATATATCGCCATCTGGTTTGCTATTTATGTTTTCAATTGTTTTAACGCCTTGTTGAATGTTTCTGAGTTCCTCTCTATTATGGTTACTGCTGTACCCATATTTTGACTATTTTATTTATTATGTCTGTTTAGATCACGCATCATTGTAAATATAACGGAATTTGATGAGGCTTTCGTACAAATTGAGAGGTTTAGCGATATAAAACCAGGTTTAATACACAATTTTCTACATTTGTAAATGCCTGTACCAAGTCAGGAATATGAAAGTTGTTGTCCATGCGTTTTTAATTTATTTTGTCATTTGATTTTGCCAAGATTAGGGACTTTTTGATTTTCCTCTGAGTTCAGTATTTTTGTGATTTTACTTATTACATGCCTTGAAGATTCTTTGTCTTTACATCCTCGGAGGTATTCTTCGGTTCCAATCTGGTTTGATCGTCTTTCTTGCTGAAGCGCTGCTCCAGTGTTTTTTAAGGCATTGAAATTATCATCTGTGTTTACCTTGAGAGCGTACTCAAAGCATCGGCCGGGCAATCTGGAGCCTACACAGATTTTTCCTGTTTTCCCATTGTCATCTACCGCCAGTTCGTTCAAATTGGTAAATCAACGCCTCCCTATTCAAGGATCCTCTTCAATTAGTTATTGAATTTTTGGGAGCTGTGGGCTTCGGCTCTAGTCCCTTGCACCAATATTTTCTTGCCATCGGGTACTAGTATATTCTCTCTACAATGGGGAGTCTAAAGAAGAGCTGTTACCACACTCTTTTGGTTCCCTTTGCCCTTTCCTGGATCAGTCAGTAGAGTCAGCTTACTTTATGGGAAGCCTGTTAGAGTTATAGGAGCTGACGAGGTTGTCATAATTGGAGTGATAAATGTGGGATTTGCCATTGACTCGACGGGGATGATACCATCAGGAGGCACTGCATTCAGCATTGGAGAAACTTGATAGGATCCACATGCTGTCAATTGTTTCTGTAATCGTGTGCTGCTCTGAACCAGACATATTGACTCATAGTTGATGGTAAGTCGTGCGTAAAAAGACACATAAGCCTTTCGCTGGTATCCTTGATTAGTACTTAAGGTTTATAGAATGTTCTTAGATGTAGATTGTTGTTGTATAATTTGAACTGTCTCATGCAGGATAAAGGGCCCTGGCATTGGACTTTTGACTTAAGGTGAAGACACCTTCAACAGAGATGACGCAGTTGATGGTTCACGCGAACTACAATTTGGGAAAGACCCAAGGCATGGATTTTGTTGTGTACTTTTGGTAAACTTGCGTTGTACTGGCTAAGGTCACATTTTGGGTAAGATGATGTGGTCATTGCATGAATTTTAACTTCTATATTTCGATTGTCCACTTATTCATTTTCAATAGATGCCAGTTGTTGGAAGGTACCCTGCTGTTCAAATGCACTTTTAATTTGAACTGTGTCTCCTTCCTTAGTTGTTGTCAGCTTGTCCATTCGTCTCACTACAACATTGGATATCTTATTGGCCTGACCATCAATTCCGCCAAACAATTACCACTAGTCTTGTGGTCTATCCTGTCTTCAGACTGCTGAAGTTGATGAGATATCGCTCCCATCTGTTCGTTAATGATATGCAATGCCTCTTTCTGTGCATCTTGAATCGTAATAAGACCAACACCTATTTTATCAATTCGCCCTTCGCTCTCCTATCTCTGATTTATATTGCGGTAAATCTCAGGTGTTCTTGGAGCATTAGATTATCTTTCTGCTAAGAAATGTTTAAAAGTCATTTCTGAGCTGTCCTCTGTTGAAGCGTCTTCAGCTGTGGGTTTCTCCATATCTCCAAGCAATTCAGTTTCTGCCATTTCAATGTTCCTGTCCTTGTTGTTCTTAATTCCTGCCAGTTCACTGAATTATTTAAATGATTCTCAATTCACAGTATAATATCTCATTTTGCAAATTATTGCTACCAAAGAAATAAGATAGGCACTGCATAATATCTTAAGGCAGATACATCCCAAATCACAGCTTTTATGTGTGACCCAAGACAACAACAGTGCAGCTTTTAATGAAAGCTACTACTGCAGCTTTTTTTATAAATGCTACAAATTTGTGTAAGTAAGACAAGCAAGGCAACATAAAAAAAGACAGAACTGGGTCGGATACTAAATGACACTATGCACAGCTGATAAAAAATATATGTAGTACTGGAAATTTACTTTTGATATTAAGGACTATTTCTTTACTTTAAAAATTATTGTAATGTTTCGGTACTTGTATTTTACAGTACTTGATTTGTACTAAATATTTTGGTACAGAAAAATACCAATAGTGATCACAATATTCCATGTTTTAAAATCATAATTTAAGGGATTAGAAATAGGAAAACTTTCAAAATGCTGAAAATGTAAAGGTAGTAACCAAAATCTGTAGTACCCACATTTCAAGTACAAATATAGTACTGTAAAAAACAGGTACCTAAATATTACAATAATTTCAAAGTAACAAAATAGTACTGAATATTAAAAGTAAATTTCCAGAACTACATATTTTTAGTAAAGAAATAGTACAAAAAAAATATTTGAAAAAGTAGCTGTGTACATCAATAAAATTATTATATTCAGGTCAATTTTCAGTAATGATATTTTTTTTTCGAGGCGGCCATTTGGAAATACACCGCCATTTTCTATTTCAAATATATATCAATTCAAAATCATGATAAGTACACCAAGTCATTCAAATATGTTGATTTTTGTGCTTCCAGCATCAAATCCACTGTGGTTTGTGCAACACTGGAAAATATTTTATAACGTTCGCCAGCCATATTGAGTTTTGAGGATGGGTCCATAGCTAATATTGCTCAGTACACAAAAATAAACCATTATGTAAAAAAATGGTGCATTCCTCATTATTTTTTCACCGATCGGCCGGACTACAGGAATTTTTGGAGTTATCTACCTTTACACAATAAATTTGTCTGTATGTCTTTTCAACTCATCAATCGTTAACCGTATTACCCTCACTTAGAAAATGATGTCAAGGGTAAAGGTCAAGGTCAAGGACCTTGAGAAAACCGGAAGTAACTATGTTCTTTTAAAAGTACTCAGAATCCATATATTTTGTAATTTAAATACATTTACTTATCACTAAAGTCTAAAAGTGACTTTCTGTAAACTGGAAGTGGTCAATTATATCCGGTTTTACAGGCAAAGGTATATAGAAACTATATATTTTTGGAATCAGTGTGAAACAAGCTATCAGATGAGACAGGAAGTAACATTTACTTAACCGGAAGTAGCACAATATCTCCTTTAGTTCACTTTAAAGCATATCAAAACCATCAGTCTGAAAAAACTAGCTTCTTTTCAAAATTTCTTTAATGTGAAAATGCTTTCAATTGTTCTCTGAACAATTCGTTTTTAATTATTATTTTTTTTCCCGCCACATTCTGAATATTTTGTTTCGTAAACTGTCGCTTAGATCATGTAGATATTTCTTATATTGTAACATACAGTCTCCCGCTTTTAAATTTCACCCTGCTCTGAGATACAATAAAGAGTTATCTCCCTATTCACTGTTTATCATCTGTGTGCATCTCCTTCGTAACAAAAAAAAAGACATCGACAAAATTCTTTTTATAAATTGTTAGTTACATCCTCAAGATTTTTTGGCTATTGGTATCGAAGCGATTCGATGAAATTTTATAGGAGTTATCTACCTTTCCAAAATGAATTTGTCGGTATGTGTTTTCATCGCATCAACCGTTAATCGTATTACCCTGGAATGTTTTTCTTTGAGGCCCCTATGTCCTTACTAAGAAAATGAGGTCAAGGGTAAAGGTCAAGGTCAAGTTCTAAATTTGGACTTTTCCTGGTTTTCGCATTTTCTCTAATACTTTTAAAGATTTATGTAAAAGAACAAGTGCAAAATGTGTGTTTTATTGTAATGAAGATATGTTACATTTGGTCTGAAACAATTAAATGACATCTTATGGAAGTTAGTGTCCATGAAATGTAATTAAAAGGTTAATTGATTATTTCCTCCACCTTGTTCATTATAAAGCCATATGACCTTTTACAAAAGGTTGAGTGACATATGACCTTGACAAATGACAACCGGAAGTGACCTTGAAAAAACCGGAAGTAGCCATTTTCCCACTTTTTTCATGAAAAAGTACTCGGAATCCATATATTTTGTAATTTAAATACATTTACTTATCACTAAAGACTAGAAGTGACTTTCGATAATCCGGAAGTGAATAATTATCTCAGACAAAGGTATATAGAAACTATATATTTTTGGAATCAGAGTGAAATTACCTATCATATGAGACAGGAAGTGACATTTGCCTCACCGGAAGTAGCACAGTATCTCCTTTATTTCACTCTGAAGTATATAATAACCACTTTTTTTCGCATTATTCTGTGAATCAGTATAAAGGAACTTATGATTTGATGCAAATTTTAACTTATAGTAAACAGGAACTAGCTCCTTTTCAATTACTTTGAAAATTGATGTGGAAAGACCTTCAATTGTTCTCTGAACAATTGGTTTTTATTTGTCAACTGTATTACTTATCATCTCTATGCTATGAAAAGTACCAAAATGTAGAGTGAAGGATTTCTTAATTTGAGAAAAAAACAAAATCTCTGTGATAACATTGAAAACATAATTTCGTTGCAATTGATATGCACGTTTCATCTTTCGAATATAACAAATCAGGATTAATATTTAAGTATTATACAAAAAAACGCATAAAGCAGTTCATACAATAGACATATTATTGTATATCTATGTCATGAAACCGCAATATGGTGATACCAAAAATGGAAGGTAAGCATATGGTTTTGAATAATCGAGCTATATATATCATTGGCATTCATACCACATCTTCCTATATCTATGTAAAAGTAAAACTATTCAAAACGGGAACGTTGGATCTATAAGTAATCTATGCATATTTCTATACAAAAGAACATTTATTGTAGTGATCATTATATAAGTATATATATATACATGTATATATATATTCATAGAGGGGTCTAAATACAGCACAAACAACATTTTCCATGAGACCAAAAGAGTGAAAAAGTACATTTTAACAAAACGCATTTGACTAGCAGGTCGAACAACTAATTTTCTTAAACCCTGCTGACTACCATTGACGAATGCCAAATTTATTTATCACAAGTTGTAACAAAAAAATTGGTTTACATGCACATGTATAAAAATTGCGGTATTTATCCAGTGCAATCATAGGTTTGAACGTTGTTTTCAATTTAAACTTGTTTATATATATTTATATATATTTTTCGGTTTTTATTCAACTTTCTATCGATAACGACGCGATCGAATTTGTTCTATAACTTTTGCTGTCCCTTCTCACTGTCGTATAAGTTATAAACAATCAAACCAAAAAGCCGTCAACAAGAATCGCGTCACTTCACAAAAGTGTAAAAAATAAAAACATGTTGGATTGATGAAGTAACCAAAGTATTAATCAGTAGTAAAAGTATATTTGGTCTGTTATTTTACCTTTGTAAATTCTTGACAATTTTAATCTTAATGTATTTTACAGACTATTGTTGAATTAATATTTTCGCTGACTTTTAAATGCCTTGTTTGGTTGATATCAAATATCGTCCTTTTTATATTTTTGACGTGTATTTTGTCAATTAGAGAGCAAAGTTATACGATAATATCATATCCTTTAAAAATGGGTTAGTAAGGTTTTGTATCATGTTTGCATTATCCATATAAGTATTAATGCATACACATTCAACTTTAAATTTGTATCAGATTGAAACTAAAAGCTTACCGGTATCTCCAGTAATGAACGCTCTACAACATTGTAGACTAGGATAAAATTCATAACAACAATCATGTATTGCTGAGACCCTTTTTTGATTACATGTTCCCTTTTTATTAATATCTTCTTATTAACATGATTAAGTTTTAGTCCAAAAAAATTCGAAGGGTAAAATAAATGTTTTTAATGGAAATCACACCTGTAAAGAAAATATTAACAAATTCGACAAAATTTTACTTACTTATAGATCTTGGTTTGCTGATAATTGTTACTATTCAGAGTGACTATCTATCTTTAATGGTTTCCCAAAAAAGGAGCAGAGTACTCACAATGGGTAAAAACGTCTTTAAACAGCAATTACTCCAACAAGAAGAATAAATTGACAAATCTGATCAGTAGACCTATTTAAAGATATAGTCTTGCTGATAATTGTTGGTTGTTTTGATTATATTTCTCTATAATAATAGTTTTTCATGTGCCATTAAAATTGAAAAAAAAGTCGTTACATTACACAATCTCCAATCAAGAGCTGTTTGTAGATTTAAACCTTGTTGATCTATTTGAAGATCTTGTCTGGGAATTTACATGAAGAAAAACAAAAGAGATATACTTCAAAGTCAAGAAGTAATCAGAATTTATCATGGAGTTCGGTATTTTTCTTTAAGACTAATACCTTTTAAAGACTGATCACTAACTTTTGCAAAACACTGGAACATACAACCAACAATTGTGTGAATCCTTTAACATGAGAAATGTGTAGACCGAAACCTGTTTATTTAATCTGATAACAAACCAGTAAAAAAGCTGTTTGGAGCAACTTTAACTTTTAACTAATCCAATCCTTTTTCTTTTACACATTCAGAAATATTTATCCATTATTATGGAGACAACAAGATGTACTGTTACAATTTTGTGTATGAATCTTCATTTAGAACTTTCAAAGCGAAAATTGAGTTATTTGAATGCCACGGTCCCGAAAAAAAATATAAAGCTAAGATCAACTTTTGCTCTGAAAGGTATTACTTATTTTTTAACATTTTCTATAATTATCGATGAAAGTTATACTTTACGGCAATCATTCAATCTATCAATAAATTTACATGAAATTGAATTATCACAGCTTTCAATCTCAGGTATGTTTTATTTTCACAAAGAAAATAAATTCTATGAACTGGTTTGAATATGTAATGTTTACATTCGTATATTAAACAATAATATATATCTTACATAGATTCCAATAGCATGGCGTAAATACACACAGTTGAAAGAAGATTATCGTCCGAACAAAAATCAAAGAGAACAACATTGCACTTATGTAAAGTTGGTTAAATGAAAATAAAGAACTAAATGTGGCTGAGAGTTTTCGATTGACCCAATTAGAGGACAAATTTTTCTTTATCGCCAAGTTGGATATAGAAAATGTAGCCATTCAACTTGTTGTATTAACCGCAATACAACAATTTGAAATTGTTAGCAAAACCAATGTTTGTGATCGATATTTTTAGTCTCCTTTAATAGAATAACCGGACATTTACGGTTTTTATAGTGCAAGTTTGATGAATACGGACAGTAAATTAATATAAAAAAGTAAGCAATTGACTAATTCCGCGTGTCTGATATGCTTTGATGATATTAAGGCACTAAAAATTCTACAACCATGAAGCTTTAAAGGCATTTGTGTTATAAGTGCTGAAAAAAAAATTCATCGAACGTCAACTTTGCCTGAATAAATGGGGACCTTAGTTTCTCAATAATTCTATTCAAATATATCAACTGAACATGCTGAAAATTAACAAAGTTATGGTAGAAAACATTTCAAAACAAAGGACCTACTAGCATCCAATTATTTCCTATCAATACCTATAATTGTCCATTTCTGTAAAGCTGTCAAAAAGACTTAAATAGGCTGGATGAAGATTTGTACATAGGATATATGAGAATATTAACATATTGAAGCGTAACGTTTGCTTTACATATTATAGTTTTATAACTTACCTCCTTAGTGATGGTTTCCAAAACAATTGTTTCACATTTGAATTTGTTTTTCTTCAATATAAAATATCAAGCTGTTCTTTGTCTACATCAAAACCCTTGTTTGACGAAAATCGACGTAGTACAGAAATTTTAAATGGATTTCAAATTAAAAGGGGCGGTATATTATAGTTGATTTATTTCATCTTCAGGTTTCATATAAATTTATAGATTAACAACAGAAGCAATTATTAGTGTGCCCATATGATAAGTAATTCTGAATATATATATGTTCAGGGAACTGTACAAATGTCAAAATATTCGTTTAAGTTCCTTAGTTAGAAAAGCGTCGTTATATGTGTATAAAGATAAAGAGAAAATGAACTGGGACAATGCGAAGTCTAAGGAGAAGTATATATTGAAATATAAGTTATACTTTAAAGTTTTCAAAGTCACATATTATTACTACATGATTTTTTTTTACTTATAAATATCCATCAATTCTTTTTTATAACGCCGTGGATAAGGAAAACATTCAAAATTTAGCCAACATTGAACAATACCTGAGGAAAATTCAATATTTCCGACAGAGGAAAATTCAAAAATGCACCCACCATTTTTTTCTCAAAATGTCCTGTACCAAGGCAGGAAAATTGCAATGGTTATATTATACTTCGTTTCTGTTGTGTCGTCCTTCTCCTCTTATATTTGATGTGTTTCCCTCAGTTTTAGTTTGTAAACCGGATTTTTTTTTTCTCACTGGATTTATGAATTTCAAACAGCGGTTTACTACTGTTGCATTTATTTAATAATGATTATGGGGTACTGTCAGGTTTTCTTTTTTAACACTTGAATTTTTCCCATTTAACTTCTTTACCATATATCAGAGCAGGCGTTTTATTTGCTTCCTTCTTGACGAAATTAACTAGTTGCTGAAATTTAACTGTTTCCTTTTTCCCTTTGTATCATAAACAATTTTTTTACCAGATGTTTTTGACTTTCAGAGTATTCTAGAAATCCATCAGCTTCAACATTCTCAACTCTTAAAAATATTGAAAAGACATCCAAGACTTTAGCATTGTCTGGTTTAATTACTGAAAAATCTAAAGCTCTTTTGAAGTACGCATGAACTAAGACGTCTGAATTTCCGTAACAATTCCGTTACAATCATTAAATTCTTCTCAAGCTGCTTCACGACTCTTCGTAACATATAATTGAGAAAATCCACTCAAAATTATATGTGGCTCTCTAATAGTAAATTGTAATACAAAGTTAAATCTCCCATCATATGAATCAGTGTTTGCAACTCTAGCATCAAAATGTCGGAGACAACTTCACGAGCTACATATATTGTATTTCTATTTATTTGTTTTGCCTTGCCTTTTTGTTTTATACTATGATCATGAAGTTTTGATTTGTTAATGTTGTTCTTTGCATCCGTACTAACAATACCCTTTGTTTTAATGTAGTGACTTTGTTTCCTTCTTTCGGAGGCCACTTTGATATATCTGGATTCAATTTATCTATGTAACTTAACCTTTTGGGTTTAGTCCCAATTTCATTTTTAATGAGTGATTCTTCCAGCTCTTGATACTTCCTCAATTTCATTTTTAATGAGTGATTCTTCCAGCTCTTGATACTTCCTCAATTTCATTTTTAATGAGTGATTCTTCCAGCTCTTGATACTTCCTCAATTTCATTTTTAATGAGCGATTCTTCCAGCTCTTGATACTTCCTCAATCTCATTTTTAATGAGTGATTCTTCCAGCTCTTGATACTTCCTCAATTTCATTTTTAATGAGTGATTCTTCCAGCTCGTGATACTTCCTCAATTTCATTTTTAATGAGTGATTCTTCCAGCTTTTGATACTTCCTCAATTTCATTTTTAATGAGTGATTCTTCCAGCTCTTGATACTTCCTCAATTTCATTATTAATGAGTGATTCTTCCAGCTCTTGATACTTCCTCAATTTCATTTTTAATGAGTGATTCTTCCAGCTCTTGATACTTCCTCAATTTCATGTTTTATGAGTGATTCTTCCAGCTCTTGATACTTCCTCAATTTCATTTTTAATGAGCGATTCTTCCAGCTCTTGATACTTCCTCAATTTCATTTTTAATGAGTGATTCTTTCAGCTCTTGATACTTCCTCAATTTCATTTTTAATGAGTGATTCTTCCAGCTCTTGATACTTCCTCAATCTCATTCTTAATGAGTGATTCTTCCAGCTCTTGATACTTCCTCAATTTCATTTTTAATGAGTGATTCTTCCAGCTCTTGATACTTCCTCAATTTCATTTTTAATGAGTGATTCTTCCAGCTCTTGATACTTCCTCATGCTCCTTTCAAGAGCTTCTTTCTTCTTTTTTTTTTGGCTTCACTCACTTACATTTCTGTCTTTATTTCAAGATCTTCTTCTCGCAATCTAAGTTGTAGTTTTGCTTCTTCTAACTCCTTTTTATCTGTCAAGTAGTTGCTCTTGTCATTAACTCTGCTTTTAGCTGTACTGCCTTCAATTTTGCAGTTGGTAGTTGACTAGATGCAAGATAACTAGTTTTTGAGCGTTTACTGCTTCGTAATATCCGGGACATACTATCGTCTTGAACAGTAGTCACTACTGTCTTCGGAACTCGATTTGATATGCACCAATGTTGAACATTGTCATTTAGGGTAATACAGTTTTTATTTCTCTTTTGGAATCACGCTCAATTCTCTATCATGTTCAACTTCCATAAGCTTTTAAAATTGTTCATGCGACACTAATAATTGTTCGTACAAATGTAACCATATTGTATAGACTTGTTTCACCACATTGGTATCCTCTGTCTCTGATGTAAGGTGTTCTAACTCATCATATACTCCGTTTAAAGATTTATGCAATTGTGTTTGTTTCTTTTGTGTTAAGTCACTTTCCAATCATTTTCCTTCACGACTATGTAGAGATTCATCAGATATTTGCATCTGTTTCTGTTTTTGTAAATGATGTTCTGGCCAGAGAAGACAAATAACTTCCATATGTTTAATGCGAACTCGTTTATTCGTTACGATAAACTTCAAAACAAAGAAAAACAATAATCACAAAATGTTTCTTAAATAGTAACAATATTAATTCACATAAAGTGTTCAATGAAATACTAGAAAATACAACCAGTAAAAATGACAGAATACACTCGTATTATGTTATAGATAATGCATATTTTTGAGGTTTTTCTTGTCGTAGAACACACCGAGGGGTGTCAGGATTGATAAAATGAAAGACCGACCGGAGGGAGGTCTTTCTTTGAAAAATCCCGACACCCCAAGGTGTGTTCTACGTCAAGAAAAACCTTCAAATATGCATTATCTGACTTCTATACCGTCAAAAATTAATTTTATAAAGATTTGTAAAATTTAGTAGCCTATTTTACCGACAACACTAAAGTAGGATATTCCTTTCTAATGCGTTCAGATTTTAATACGCCCTGCGGCTCATTTAAAATGTGAAGTAAAACTCACTAAATAATTTAGATATAAACCTTTTAAAAATTGTTATCCATACACAATAAAAATATTACTGTAACTGCATGATGTAAGACACAAATGTATTGTTACTATCCGATAACGGTGTATGACAAATACAAGACACATTGTAAGTTATGTATTGTACCACTTAGCTTATCGATAAGGGGAAGGGGTATTTTTTTTCTCTCTATTTGTTATGTTATTTTTATCGCGGATAAAAGTGGTTATTTTTCTAACAATTTTACTTGAATCGAATGAAAAATTCAGAAAGATTGTCTTTTGAATAGCAACACATTTTATCAAAAGATAATCAGGATATAACTATATATCCTCCGCACTTGACCCTGTCGTGAGTTACTTTTGTGTTATTCAATAGAATATAAGATTATCTTTAGTTATTAGTTGATCATTTGATAGAGTAAAAGGTACACATACATTTTTGAGAAGTTAAGAACTGACACGAAGACGAATATAAATACATCTAGTTCACAGTATGATTTCCTATTAAGTGTGTATCGTTCTGAACATGCATGAGATATTTGCCACAGGACGCAAAAACAGCAACCAACCAAAAATCAATCAACCTATTCAGTTTGACTCAATAAGATTTTCAAAATCTTACACACGAATATGTTAAATCTGGATTTATTTTATGAAAGTCTACATCAAAATTCATCTGACAAACAGACATAATGTTTCTTTATTGTAGCGATACATCAACAAAACTGTACGTAAGTTGTATCTACAATTAAAATGCGGGACTACAATGACGGTTTCTTTTACACCTATCATCGATTGGTCATTAAAAATAAATTTCCTAATCGGCAACAAAAAAAAGACATGTTTATCAAGGAAAATAATGACCTTACACAGGTCATTATTTTATGCCTTGGAGCATATACCATTGAAACATGGTATCGTCCGGGTTGATTCTGGAAAAGAATGACCTGACGTTCTGAAAGAAAATAACTCCATATAGGTATATAATTCACAATAAAAACCCTACGAATTAACACAATCTAGAAAGGGTAAGTAATGTGAATGTTTGGGTTGAGAATTTATCTTTAAAGTAAATATGAAAAATAATAATAAGTTGCTCTTATAGCATATCACTTCTAAAATCATGAAATTGCAATATTGACTCATGTCAATACTCAAGGGCCCCCTTAGTTGTTCCCTTGGCAACTGAGGGTTGATGTAACAGGTGCTTATTAATAAAATATGTTAAATATTAAAAAAAAATAAAAAAAAAATAAAAAAAATACTCAATTGTGAAAAGTGATTATAGCACGTAAAAATAAGTAACACAAGGCACAGGTTTTATCTCAATTACATGGCAATAGCCGTCACCAAATATATGTAAATTACCAATTATAAATCAATACAATATAACTTACAAAACCTTTAAAATGAACTGAAAAAAATCAGTTATAAACTAAATATTCAAATATGAATCTTAATAAATGCCAAGTGTTTTATACATATACGATATATAAAATCTGTGAAATGATCCAACGGCGTGTGTAAATTAAAGTATACAATAATATGCAAGTTTTCAGTGTTATTTATCCAGTTAAATATGAATATCTTATTCTATGCTTATCTATAAAATTATTTAAGGGCATACGATACAGTTTTGATCCTGTATTTACAAGTTCATGAAAATTTGCATATAGGCTATTTTTTACCTGATTAAATCAATCATGTAATAAAAAATATATACCTTCATGTGCTACTTTTTGAGTAAAATGAGGTAGAAATTTTGTATATTTGCTCAAAATTCAGATTTGTGGCCGTAATTTCTTCTTTTAAAGAAAGACACAACTTTTTTGTTGTAAAAGATAAACACACATTTTTTTTTAATTAAATAATCGGTAATTTCTGTATTTTATAAATATCCTAAAAATAAATGCAGTTTTTTATTCTGAAATAACTCATATTTATCAAATGTTCATGAATTGAGGAAAAAACGTCATTTTCAACTGCAGGTTTATCAAAATTAAAAAAAATCCTCTATTTACAGTTTTATAAAATTTGGGTCACATAATCTCCCTGCAAAATGAAACAAAATGCCGTTTTGAAAAATAGGGGTCCATGAATTCGTTTTCAAATTAAATCAGTTTGAATGATAAAAATCAGTCGAAAATGCATCTTTTCCCGATATGTCACAGTTTGACGTCGCGAAAATAACAAATTACGTTAGCAACGTCATTACCTTCTCTGTAACTTTATCGTATGCCCTTAAAAATTATTCAATAGAGTATTGGTAACAAAAGAGAAGTAGCTAAACCAAATTTGTCAGTACATATAAATGCGTCTAAAACTCGTTTCATACAAAATAGGTATGTTTCCGTTAGGGGTACGGAACGTAATGAACTACTTAAATGATAATGTCGGCCCATAAGGTGTCGGTCATAAAGCAACATTTGACGACCAGTACAAAAAATCTACGAAAAAAATAATTTAACAACAGTCTGTAAAATCGTAAGGTACAAATCGGCATTAGTTAAATTTGATGTATGCCTTTTTGTGATTCTTCGTTCCATTTGTTGTTTTTATAGTGATATTAAGATGATAACACAATATTGACTGCTGTACCCCTATTTTGACATTTTTACTCTTTGAGTATGTTTGTTTTGTTCATATATCGTTGACAATGTAATGGAATTTTATGCGACTGTCATACAAGTGAGAGGTTTAGCTAGCTATAAAACCAGGTTCAATCCACCATGTTCTACATTAGAAAATGCCTGTACCAAGTCAGGAATATGACAGTTGTTATCCATTCGTTTGATGAGTTTGGACTTTTGATTTTGCCTTTTGATATTTGATTTTCCTTTTTGAATTTTCCTCGGAGTTCAGTATTTTTGTGTTTTTACTTTTTTTTTCATGTACTAGGGCCTCGTAAATTTGACCTTGCCAGCTAGAATACACATCCGTGTACTAAGACCTCGTCACTTTAACCTCGCCAGCTACAATACACGTTCGTGCACTAGGGCCTTGTTATCCTTGTCGCATCTAACTTCACTGCCAATACTGGAGCAATAAAAGGCTCAGTGCCAAAATGGATTGTCTATTAGAACCACTTACAAAAATACCACTTGTATCTTTAAATTCAATAACATCAGATATGTAATCTCTGTAATTCATATTTTTATCAAAAATGAAAGGCCAATAGGTAGCAGATATCCATTTTGGTACAATAAGAGCACCTCTAGCTTTACAAGCAATTACATGTTTTATAGCTCTCAATACTAAGTAAATAGGTGGTACAATCCAATTGTTTTCACCAGACCAATTCTGAGTAAAACAGTCTACAGCTTCTGTATTTACATTCCAGAATAAAGAGTTAAATCTTTCTAATTTTGTGTTACGAGAACTAGCAAAACGATCGACTGTATAAGGACCCCAAAGGTCGTTAATAAAAGTATAAAACAATTCTGAGACTCCCAAAAATTCATTATCAATGATTTTACTGATATAATCAGCTTTCGAATTTTCACCTCTCGGAATCCATTGTATGTTAATGGAGATTCCTTTTTGTAAACAAATAGAAAAAATGGAAATTGCTATATCTTGCAGTTTTTCTTTCATGCTTCCTGCTTGAACAATTCTGAAACAATTCTGATTATCAGTTAGCCATTTTAAGGATTTTCCCGCAAATGCATGTTGATAAGACATCAACGCCAATTCTATGGCATTTAGTTCCCTCCACGTGGAACTCTCTAACATTTCAGTGGATTTCCACATAGTGTGAAAATTTTACTTTCCAACTCTACTGTACATGCTCCGGCAGCTATATGTTGCTAGCATCAGAATATACCATAACATGTGACTGACTATATTGATTTAATGTTTTAAAATTTACATTAACAATGTTATCAAGCCAGAACTTTAATTCTGATATCACAAAACTTTTACTTTCTAAAACTAAATAACTATCCCATGACATTCTACTTTCAATAGACATATGGCAATATCTAGTCATTATTCTAGTAATATTTCCGATCACAGGAGACATACTTATAATTCTACCCGTTACCTGGGCTAAATTTCTGGCATAAATATATGGAGTTTCTCTGAAAACATTATGAATAGATTGAAATAATTCGTCAATTCTCCTTTGAGGAATGCTTAAAGTTAAATTACATGAATCCCAAATGATTCCCAATCACTCCAACTTCTGTACAGGAGTAAAAACTGATTTTTCGTCGTTCAGAAGAAAACCCGCACTCAAAAGTGATTGTTTCACAAATTCAGCATCTTTGATGCATCCATTATTTGTCATTCATACCAAATCCATCTTCAAAATATAAAACTATTTTTAAGCGCTGGCATCATCTGTGTCCCATGGACACATTTCTGATTTATTTAATAGATGACTGGTAATTAAGAGATATTAATACATTTATCAACACGAAATCAACAAAAACACACAAACACAACAATAGAATACATGTATCTACTATGTATTCAGACTTGTTAAGTTTGCAATTGTATGTTGTCTGCTGCTACATCGCTCATTTTGCTACAAGAATATTGGATAATTTTTGGAAATGAATTATAAGTTCTTTGTTTAGTCTTTCCATTCTTAAGACTCCAGGCCATTAAAATCAATTTAAAGTTCAATATAGGATCAACTAGCATTGAGACAAGATTCTGGTATCCATACATCATGTACATTATGTCAAGATTTTAATGGCTCAAAATTTGGGAAGTTTTGAAATTTGTAAACAAAGATTTGAGGTTGAGATCTCATAAACATGTTTTAACCCCGCCATAGTTTTGCATCTGTACCAAGTCAGAAGCCTCTGGCCTTTGTTAGTCTTGCATTAGTTTAATTTTAGTTTTTTGTGTACAATTTGGAAATTAGTATGGCGTTCATTATCACTGAACTAGTATATATTTGATTAAGGGCCAGCTGAAGGACGTCTCTGGTTGCAGGAATTTCTGGTTATATTGAAGATCTGTTGGTGACATTCTGCTGTTGTTTTTTTTTTGTGATCGGGTTGTTGTCTCTTTGACACATTCCCCATTTCCATTTTCAATTTTATTACATTGATCTGTCTCAAATTTCCAAATGAGTAAGCTTGAGATATAACAAAATGAGGAACAAATAATTATTCTTTGCAGGGTGGTATACTACAATGTGCATTATACAGCTATCTTTAACATTCAGCAATGCTTTCAAGAGGTTTTTTCTATGTGGTTTTTTATCAATTAGGTTTCTCATTTTAAAAATAATTAGAAATGGTATGATTGTAATAGCCAATGAGACAATTATACACCAAAGTTCAAATGAAGTAGATGTAAGCAGTTAAGGGCAATTTTCTGGCCTTCAACAATGAGAAAAATCCATATTGTATTATCATGCATAATGGTAATCCGTGGCCAACCATTTGTAAATAAAGTTTCATAATATCATGGTTTTTTTTCTCCAAAAAATGAAAAATATATATTCAAGCTATTATTAGATTTAGGGGGCTAGGATGACACAAATTGTCATGCTGCATTTATAAAGTGCCAATGAGACAACTCTCCATCCAAGTAACAATTTATGTAATTCAAAATGTCTTTGTAGTGAGCCTGTAAAATAGTTCACACATGTGTTTCTTTCTATACATAATTCATGTTTAATCAGCTGAAAAGAAATTAAAAAAAAATATAATTTGAATGATTCATGTTTTTTTCTCCATCAGAATAGCAAACCAGCAGCAGTAGCAGTTGACATGGACACTTTTATTAGTGAGCTGGACACTTCTGGACCAAATGGTTGGACCTATCTTGAGGATGAACTATTTATAGTCACCAGACCTGAACTGAAGAAAGATATTGGTCCTAATGTATATAATGTACAGTAATACTGCCACTTTAACTGTAGACAAAAACATAGAAATTATAGTTAGACTGACAGTTTTTACCAACCAGGTCATAATCAAGATGTTTTTGTTTAAATCCAGTTTCTTGTTAGTGCTTTTTCATCAAAATAAAACAAACATAACAAGAAAAATGTTTTGGGGAGAAAAATAAACACAAAAAACCCTCATGTTGAAGGCCGTACTTTGATCTATAATGCCATTAATGGTTTTCTTTTACAAATCCTGACTTAGATGGAGAGTTGTCTCATTGACACTCATACCACATCGTCTTATAGTCAGAGCCAACCTTTATTTTCCCATATTTTAACAGTTTCCACAGAGACCCATCGATTTTGGCATTTTGACTTTCACTTTCAAATGGACATCAAGTTACGAGAGAGTGTGTGGTCTCGAGACTCAAAATATGCAAATATTGATATTTTTTCACCTCCTTTAAAGGAGATCGATGTTTAACAAGATTTAGTAGCTAACCACTATTTCTCACCTCCTTTACAGGAGATCGGTATGAAGTATGTAGTTCAGACCACGTTACAATCGGAAGCTCTCTGACATTTAGATAACTTGCATCGTAAATGAACGATGTGTTACATTAGGTCATTTGCATAAATCATCACTGTTTTCTCGTGGTCATGGATAATCTTTGAAAATGAAAGGCAAAATGCCGAAATGAATTGGTCTCTGTTGAAACTGTGAAATTTTGAATAAATTAAGGTTGATAGGTAGGTGAAACAGAAATAAATGAAGAGATAAATGAAAAATGAACAGATTGATGCCCAATTTATGTAATTCCAAGGCGGTCAGTCGGCACAAGAAGTGACGAAGCAGCGCATTTATTTTGGGTGGGCAATTATCCACTTTTTGATATGGGACAAGCTCTGACTTCCCAAGGCCCCAGCTTGTCTGGCAAAACAGACGCTGGACGTCAGAGTAATCTCAGACTAATCTTCTTATAACTATATATATGAGAGACAATCCAAGTTAAGTGCAATTTCAAGTCAATTTATATTCCCGTTTTTTCTATATATATGAAAAAGGCATGAAGAAATCTCTGGCTAAAATAAGCTGTGATATATATCCCATTCCGATATAAATTACAAGACCATTTTTTCTATTGATGAAAAAGGCATAAAGAAATCTCTTGCTAAAATTAGCTTTTATATATCCAATGTAAATTACTAGAGATATGTGATTAATGATAATTTGACACAGAACTCAATAAAAACACCAACTTTGACTTTCTTATATATTTACAGGTGTATGCTGAAGAAAATTTCTTTAATCTGTTTCCAGATGAAGTTAGACCTTGGGACTGTTTGATGTTGTGGGGTTCACAGTTTTCTAGGTCCAGTTTACATATGGACCCATACAACTGGACAGCTACAAATGCTGTATTGTATGGTCAAAAGTCATGGATGGTAAGATACATGGACATTCATTTATATAAATTTTCCATCAAAATGGCCTACCCTGCCTACTGGCCATTCTTAATTTATACATATCAGTTCAAAAACACCACCTTGATAGTACGTAGTGCTAATCTAGAAAGCAGAAACACAGTAATATATAGTAAATGATTAAGTATTACAGAATACCTAGACTACACTTATTTAGACTTAGATTGCTACTGATATACAATCAACAAGTTAAAGCAGTACGTCTTTTTATGCCCCACCTACGATAGTAGAAGGGCATTATGTTTTCTAGTCTGTGCGTCCGTTCGTTCGTTCATCCACCATACCCTCCTTTTGTACGTCCGTCCGTCTGTCCAGCTTCAGGTTAAAGTTTTCAGTCAAGTTAGTTTTTTATGAAGTTGAAGTCCAATCCAATTCAAACTTAGTACACATATTCCCTATGATGTGATCTTTCTAATTTTAATGCCAATTTAGAGCTTTTAGCAAAATTTCAAGTTCCACTGAACATAGAAAATGATAGTGCCAGTGGGGCATTCATGTACTTGGGACACATTCTTTTTTCAATAAATGAATCGACGAGTGATTTGTTTAAATACTTTTAAGCATTGATCTTTATCACTATTACATGTTTAATCATGCTCACCCCCCAAACAATCTAAACCAAAAAACAAGTGCAATTGTTAACATTGTTAGCTTTATGAATCACATTACTCAGACATGTATTAAAGTTTTATTTGAAATATCACTTGTATCAAGCAAATAGTTTTTCTATAAGCATGATGAAACATATGAAAATAATAAGATGTGGTATATCCACAAAAAACCAATTGACACAAAAAATAATAACTGCAGGTCACCATACAATCTTCAAAAATGAGCAAAACCCATACTGCATAGTCAGCTTAGAAGCCAGATAGGACAAATTATAACAATTAAAGGGAGAAAATTATATTCTTATTTAGGATAATTATCATTTCGGGACTATTCAGTATTTAAATGTCTAATGTGTAAACTGTTGAAATAAATAAAGGACAGTAATTTTATACTTTTGTTTACAAGCTTTTTCCACCAGGACAGGATGAGTTATTATATATATATCCAAACAGGAAGTGTCATTTTCCTCTTGATTGTGTCCGATATGATAGGTATAAATACACATATTGTTGTTGTATACTTGTTAGTCTTGAATTTTTTTAATTTTAGTTTCTTGTGTACAATTTGGAAATTAATATGGCGTTCATTATCACTGAACTTGTATACATAGGGATAGTAATGGAAAAATTATATACATTAAAAATAAAAAAATATCAGTATTAAGTAAGACAGATCACTTTTCAATGGAGAAATCACCTTTGATTGTTTAATTCGGACAAGAAATGAAAAGTACAGACCAATTTTAAAATCTGCTTTTTGTAAGCTTTCTTTATATGTAAAATTTAACTAGTAAGAATTAACAAAACGATAAGAAAATGCTTGTTTTTCCTGAGTATAAAACGGCGAAAAAGTGCTTGTCTAAGAAAATTTTGATGCCTTGCTATCTCTAGTATATATTTGTTTAGGGGCCAGCTGAAGGACGCCTCTAGGTGCGGGAATTTCTTGCTACATTGAAGACCTGTTGGTGACCTTCTGCTGTTGTTTTTCCTATGGTCGGGTTGTTGTCTCTTTGACACATTCTCCATTTCCATTCTCAATTGTATATACAGATACATTAGTGGTGTAACGCTTCACTACAAGTAATACATTATAATTCTATACACTTATGGTTGTAATATGCGTCCTCACATTAGTGGTGTAACGATTCACTGGGGATAGAAATTTAAAATTCTTGAGGATGAACTTAGGTGAGGTTAGGTGAAAATTAATAAATTAAGAAGTTGAAATTGATACTATAAGCTGGTAGAGCATCAATTAAGGATAAAAATAAGCTAAATATATTGATAGGTCATGGACCTCCTTTTCGAGATATTTGAGATTTAAAATATGGCGGGAAAAGACTTACTCTGACTTTAACCTTATATTTGTAATGGTATTATTAGGTCTCAAAACAAAAGAAAGAAAATCAAGAATGTTATAAAATTTTGGTAAATGTCCTTTCATGAGCTGTTAAGTCTTATATGAAAAAAAAAATTGGTGTTATGCAAAAAATATTTTACACTGTATTGTATGGAAAACCACCAAGGAGTCTGAACATTTGACACAAATTCCAAAACCTCAACTAAGTACATTCTGAAGTCCAAAATCAATCAAAAAATGAACATTTGAACACTTGCATCAGGTTGATTTCTATCTGAATCAGATGTACTCTTTTGTTGGGTGTTGTCACTTTGACACATACCCCATTTCCATTTTCAATTTTATGCATAAAATCTTTCCTGAAGTATTGCAAAAGTACATAAATAATTGTGTGTAACGTTACACTTCTAACACACACTTTAAAGATGTTCTTGGTGTTTGTCACTGCTTTAGAGCTTGTATTTGTTTACTATAGTAATAGAATTTTATTTTGTTTGTCTAAGTTTTCCATTTGTGTGTAATTGTTACAGTAACATTTGTATTTGCTGAGTTGTCTTAACATGCTTTTAAGTTTACTTTTTTAGATAATTTTTTTTTACACCTTTTAAATTATTATTTACCATAGATCATAGATATATGTAGATTCATGGACATGAAAACCCAACATTGTTGAAATATTTAATATTTTTATGACTTTCTTAAAGTACTCGGATTTGTACCAAACTTGGACAGAAGCTTCTAACGATCAATTTTATTTTGTTTGTATACGTTTTCCGTTTGTGTGTTATTTGTTGTAAAATTTGTATTTTTCTGAGTTGTCTTGACAAATGCATTTAGTTTACTTTTTTAAAATTATTAAACTTTTGCAACTTTTAAATTATTATTAAACTTTTGCAACCTTTAAATTATTATTAACATTAGATCATTGATACATGGACTATCATGACTATACACAACCTTATTAAATTATTATTTCTTTTTTAATGACTTTCTTGGATTTGTACATAATTAGAACAGAAGCTTCTTACAATCCAAAGATAGTATGTAGAGGAAAATATTTGACATGACACTTACTTTAGAGGTTTCTTGGTTTAAGGTGGTACCTAACATTACAGGGAGATAACTCTGTAAAGTTAGCTAAACGTTTTAATGACGTTGTGTTGTAAAAGGAATATAAAGCTTCTCAATGATCAAAATCGGTGTTTGTCAAACTGCTATATAACCTGTGTAATTTTTCTGACAAAACGGTTGGTTCAAATTTTTTTAATTTTTTTATAGTTTTGTTAAAGGGTCACAGTAATTACTTTGACAAAATTTTATGAAAATTAAACGAGCCAAATTAATTTGAGTTAAAGTGTTGGGTACCACCTTAAATAGAAGTGGTCACACTTGTGTTTAGTCTTAATATTTAGGAAAATACTATGAACATGATGAAATTAATTTTAATTTTTCAAAGGTCAAAAATTGGTATGCAGAAAACAAATGATTTGACAGTAAACATTTAGCTGTTCATAATGATGC
Source organism: Mytilus edulis (assembly GCA_019925275.1). NCBI lineage: Eukaryota > Metazoa > Mollusca > Bivalvia > Mytilida > Mytilidae > Mytilus > Mytilus edulis. The sequence continues at coordinate 143,945 of CM034359.1, forward strand.
CTTCTGAACAAGATAAGTTTGCTTTTGCAGATTTCCATAAAACTTTAATTTTGTCCTTAAGTAGCTTAAGTTCACTGTTTTCTATTTTCAGCCCAATTGATGCTTTTGTGCCAGATTCAACCAAGTACCCACATTTTGATAAAGCCCAGTATCTAGAGGTTACAGTTACTGCTGGAGATATGTTAATTATCCCAACAGGATGGTACCATCAGGTAAGGAGAAGTAGAATTTGGAGAATGAATCACATGGCGTGCGTCGTCTGTTGTAAAATTTTACAAAAATCTTCTCCTCTAAAACTATTGTGCCAAATTTAACCATACTTGGTCACAATCATCATTGGGTATCTTGTTTAAAAAATGTGTGGCTTGACCCGGCTTAACAACCAACATGGCCTCCATGGCTAAAAATAGAACATAGGGGTAAAATGTATATTTTGGCTTCTAACTATGAAACAAAGCATTTAGAGCAAATCTGACATGGGGGTTAAATTCTTTATCAAGTCAAGATCTATATGCCCTGAAATTTTCAGATGAATTGGACAATGGGTTGTTGGGTTGCATACTTGACCTCATTTTTATGGTTAGATTCATGGATCAATGTTAAGGTTTCATGATGAGGTCTGTTTCTTATATATATAATTGTTAATAGGGCAACTTTGTTCTGTTTAATATATACAACTGCATATAGAATTATTATTTTGTTGATTTTCTTTTTATTTCATATTTGTTCCATGTACTACTACAACATATATATATTTCCATGATTACAGGCATTTAATGAAGAGGAGACTCTAGCTATTTCTAGTCAGATCATGAACAGAAATAATTACCTGGCTGTGTTAGAGGAAATCATTAAGGGAGGGAATATCAGTAGAAAGAAATTACCTGCTTATTTCAATACACTGCTACCACCTGATCAGGAAAGAAATAATTACCTGGCTGTGTTAGAGGAAATCATTAAGGAAGGGAATATCAGTAGAAAGAAATTACCTGCTTATTTCAATACACTGCTACCACCTGACCAGGTAAGAAATAATTACCTGGCTGTGTTGGAGGTAGGTTAATGCAGTTTATAAAAAAATAGCAATGATTTTCGGTGTTTGCATCGCAATCTAAATCTGATGTCATTTCCCCATCTATTCGACACGTGATTGGCTAGAACGTTTCGTCGACGTCAGATTTTAGCTTGTCACCAACAGCTGATCGGGCACCTTGTTATGATAGAAGTCAGTGTCTTCAGTTCGACAACAACACGTTAATATAGATGTGGGTTGGTTATATTTTGAGGTAAGTTAGTTTTAAATTATTTTAGCCTTCTGCCGAGGATCTTGGATATCTATTTCATTCACGATTATGAATGTAGTCTGAAGAGAAAGCTGCATGTTTACTTAAAAAATGTGGTTATTTACACGTTTCGCTGTCAACATGATGTGGTCAGTCTGTTGAAACTTCCTTTGGAAATAATTTTTCACGTTTACACTATCTTACTTGCTTATAAACAATCCAATCTTTATTGACTATTGACTATTGATATACAAATATAATTTCACGTCCACATTTTGCAGACTGACCAGGGATGCATTCATGCGGGTCAAATGTTTAAATTTGGGAAACCATGATCAATCATGCAACGTGTTAAAGGAGTAGAATTTGTTAAAATGCCCAATCAACATGCCGGCTGAGGCCCACCACCTTTGAATTCACCTATATGCCTTTACCCCCTCCCCCCCAACAAGTGCATTTTATTTAAAGATCCGTAAGGTATATTTGTACATGAATCTTAAAACTGATCGCATTTACACATGATAAATCATTTCTTATTCCAATTTATAACATATTGCAGAAGTAAAAAAAAAGTTTATTCAAATTATATGCATGCATTACTCTGTGCATCATACTTATGCCTCAGCCTGCTTTTAATCAAACTGTGGAAGCATTCACATGAGATATTATATGTGAGAAATATTATTTATTATCATGGCCATAATTTATTAACAATTTTTCATTGATGGTTTTGAATCTGATGCTACATAAGTCATTATAGTATTATTTTAAATCATCCCTTTTAGTGTACATTTGAATTTTTTGTCTTTAATAATTTGTTTTCTTACGTTTATTTTATATATAGACATAAGATTAAATTAAATATGTATTTTTAATATTGATTCACTATGATAATGTGTATCTGAAGTATTTGTGTATTTGTGTAGATCTTTTCAAATTTAAACACACTTATTATAAAACAATTTACATCAACAGATCAATCTTAATTCTGTGTATTTGATTTTAAAACCTGGTGTGTATACAATTGAGTATTAATTGAAACCTTTCAGTAATTATTGTAACTTCTTTTGCAGATTGATTTACAACTGGCACACATAAGTTGACAGTTAATGCATAAAGAGTGTAGTTTCTATAACATCAAATATGAGGTCTATACACAAATAAATGTAGGTATCAATTTTATTATAATGAATGATTCCTGCTAGGGTCCTTCATTTCTATATTTTATATACCATTTTCTATATTAATCTTTATCTATTTTGCCCAGTATTCTCTATTCTTTGTATTTTAACACACCATCATTTTCTTTTATTATCAGTCTTTTCTTAATCTTTAATTTCTCAGCCTTTAAATATTGCACTTTTGCTTAAGGGATTATTACATGATTGGTGTATCTATTCTGTAAACACCATCCAGACCTTCAGTTTAGGTGAATATAATTAAGTTATCTGGTGTATTAAGTCACACCCACCCCTATTGATTATTAAAGTTATATTGATTTAAATATTAATAACAAATTTGCAAAGCAATGTGATGGGTAAATATCAGTTATAGAAAGTTGTATTTATAAACTTCATTGTACTTTTACAGACAATTAATTCATCAATTAAACTTTGTGTCAATTTTACTTTTAATTAAAGAAAATTAAGGAATATACAAATGTGACAATTTTGACTGAAGTTTTCTATGTGTATCATAACATGAATACCAATAACTTTTATATGTCATTAATGGTTTACATATTGTTTCAGTGCATGCATGAAGATAACTTGGAGGCAATGGTGTCATACAAGTTAGATTTAAGTATGATAGCCTTACTGAAATTTGAAAAAAGTAATCAAAGAAAAAGAGTGACCACTTCTGTCTTATGAAGATCAACATATATATACAAGGAAATTGTCAGACAATTTGTAACCATGTATGAGGATAGTTTTAGATATATACATGAAAAGAAAGTGAAATCAATGTTTTTAAGATAAAATCTTGATGTCGGACATATATAACAAAATATAACAGTGTTGAATATGAAAACCCCATGCCATGTCACATGTAACTTTGGAATGCAGCAGTTTTCAGTAGGACACTAAAAGGAAGGATTTCATTACTGTTAAAACTGACTCTTGAACATTGAAGACAGAGAAATAAAGGTTTTACATCAGAGGAAATGACTGCGCACTTCTTTCTTGAAGGATCAACACACAAAAGGAAATGTTCATATCATTATGCATCACGTGCAGTAGTTGAGATAATTTTGGATATATATACATAAAACTGTGAACTAAGTGATAATTATAATTCAAACATCATATGTGGTACCTGCATGTACTTACTGGTATATATATTGTAATTCACAACATGTTACATGAATATATAGGAATATTCTTTGCATGATACATGTGAAATAAGAAAAAAAACACAAGTAAAGGAATAAGGATTTATCTAGTACAGCATTATCATATGAAAACCAGCAGAATGATATATGTCTACATTTATTATGGATCATGGAAACCTACAAGGAAGTATATATTGTGTGCATTGTTATATCAGAATTATCAGTTTCAATTCAATGTTACATATGCAATGCTTTTTGTTTTAATTTTGAGAAAACTTTTTTAAATGAGTGAAAAATTATAAGTTTCTTTGATTTTGAAACCTTTGAAATATCAATAGTCATACTTGTATGTAATAGGCAGATAATACTCATACTGAACTCAACGCTTTCACATGCATACAACTTTATTGAACAAACAAATAGTTTTATCTCAAGGAAATTTCTTTTTTTAATATTTTTTTTTAATTTACTGTTTTGTACTGGGAAAACTGCAATGAATGAGTGATGCATGTTCAAAAAATGAACATAGCTCTAGACATTATTGCTTATAGCTGATATAGTTTTAAAAAAGACCCATTCACACATGTGATGTGACAGTAACTGATCCTTAAAATTCCGTGAACTAATTAAAAATTTATTTTAAATTAAAAAAAAAACATTGAAAAAACTTTAACAGGGCTGAGCAGATAAATATTTCTCATAAAACATGAGTTTGACAGAAGCTTTCAAGGGGCTTCATACTACCATGCAGTTGTGCTTGTTAAAGTGTTTTCCCTATCTGGAGAATCATTTTGTTTTAGAAATACTGTTTTGCCGTTCGTCATCACGTTATTTCATTATGCTAAACCTTGGTAATCTAAAAGTCGTAAAGACCCTATGATATTAAAATTTAAGGAAGTAAGCAAGATAATTATTTTGCAATCGGCACACGTATATGTATGTGTAGTTAGAAATGAACATTTGGTTACGAAAACCTTTAAAAAGTATAACGTCAGAGTATCCCCCTTTTTTCTCTTCGTATGCATGGTGATTCTTTAAAGATTCATGAACAACTTAAGTATGAAAATGTGAAAACAACAACATTATTTTACATCTTTAATGTGTTAATCTCTAGTCAGAAACTATCAAAATGTCGATTATTTCTTTCCCGGCATTATCACACCGAAAAGGGGAATAATCTATCTGTCATGATCTAAATCAATTCAGTGTTTAAATGTCGCCGAGTAAGGACTTGAATATCATTCTTCTATAAAGATCGCATTGGCACACCCGTTAACATTTATTGATCTCTTTAAAACTTGGCATATGTATTCTTAGAAAGCTCACGAATACGAAGATTGCTGTTTCATGTTTTTAAAATGATTACAACATTTCTAAAATTGGCCAAATAGTTGACTTTTGGTGTGACCACGGTTAGATTGTATGTCACTTCTGTTATTTTTTTATTATAATAGGGCACATTTAAAGAATGAAACAGCTGTTACGTGAAAGATAACATAATTGTCAACCAAATACAACTTTATTTTTATTCATTTGTCTAGTTCTATGGGGTACGCCATCTTTGAATGGTGCCCGTTACTATGGCAACCATGTGGGGGGTTCTGAGACACCTTAAATTAAAATTTTGGATGATATTAGGGATGATATAAATAAGTTCTGGGTATGGAAGTTTCTCGACAAAAAATCTAAATAATTTCAAATTTCATTGATTTTTATATGAATAGATAGCCGATTTACTCTCAAACAGCATTAACCTACCTGCGCTGCTACCACCTGATCAGGTAAGAAATAATTACCTGGCTGTGTTAGAGGAAATCATTAAGGGAGGGAATATCAGAAGAAAGAAATTACCTGCTTATTTCAATACACTTCTACCACCTGATCAGGTAAGAAATGATTACCTGGCTGTGTTAGAGGAGATCATTAAGGGAGGGAATATCAGTAGAAAGAAATTACCTGCTTATTTCAATACACTGCTACCACCTGATCAGGTAAGAAATAATTACCTGGCTGTGTTAGAGGAGATCATTAAGGGAGGGAATATCAGTAGAAAGAAATTACCTGCTTATTTCAATACACTGCTACCACCTGACCAGGTAAGAAATAATTACCTGGCTGTGTTGGAGGAAATCATTAAGGGAGGGAATATCAGTAGAAAGAAATAACCTGTCTATTTCAATACACTTCTACCACCTGATCAGGTAAGAAATAATTACCTGACTGTGTTAGAGGAGATCATTAAGGGAGGGAATATCAGTAGAAAGAAATTACCTGCTTATTTCAATACACTGCTACCACCTGATCAGGTAAGAAATAATTGCCTGACTGTGTTAGAGGAGATCATTAAGGGAGGGAATATCAGTAGAAAGAAATTACCTGCTTATTTCAATACACTGCTACAACCTGATCAGGTAAGTAATAATTACCTGGCTGTGTTGGAGGAAATCATTAAGGGAGGGAATATCAGTAGAAAGAAATTACCTGCTTATTTCAATACACTGCTACCACCTGACCAGGTAGAGAAATAATTACCTGGCTGTGTTGGAGGAAATCATTAAGGGAGGGAATATCAGTAGAAAGAAATAACCTGTATATTTCAATACACTGCTACCACCTGATCAGGTAAGAAATAATTACCTGGCTGTGTTAGAGGAAATCATTAAGGGAGGAATGTCAGTAGAAGGAAATTACCTGCTTATTTCAATACCCTGCTACCACCTGACCAAGGTAAGAAATAATTACCTGGCTGTGTTAGAGGAAATCATTATTGGAGGGAATATCAGTAGACAGAAATTACCTGCTTATTTCAATACACTGCTACCACCTGATCAGGTAAGAAATAATTACCTGGCTGTGTTAGAGGAATCATTAAGGGAGGGAATATCAGTAGAAAGAAATTACCTGTCTATTCCAATACACTGCTACCACCTGATCAGGTAAGAAATAATTACCTGGCTGTGTTAGAGGAAATCATTAAGGGAGGGAATATCAGTAGAAAGAAATTACCTGCTTATTTCAATACACTGCTATCACCTGACAGGTAAGAAATAATTACCTGGCTGTGTTAGAGGAAATCATTATTGGAGGGAATATCAGTAGACAGAAATTACCTGCTTATTTCAATACACTGCTACCACCTGATCAGGAAAGAAATAATTACCTGGCTGTGTTAGAGGAAATCATTAAGGGAGGGAATATCAGTAGAAAGAAATTACCTGCTTATTTCAATACACTGCAACCACCTGACCAGGTAAGAATAATTACCTGGCTGTGTTGGAGGAAATCATTGATGGAGGGAATATCAGTAGAAAGAAATTACCTGCTTATTTCAATACACTGCTACCACCTGATCAGGTAAGAAATAATTACCTGGCTGTGTTCATGGTGTTAGAGGAAATCATTAAGGAGGAATATCAGAAGAAAGAAATTACCTGCTTATTTCAATACACTTCTACCACCTGATCAGGTAAGAAATAATTACCGGGACTGTGTTAGAGGAGATCATTAAGGGAGGGAATATCAGTAGAAAGAAATTACCTGCTTATTTCAATACACTTCTACCACCTGATCAGGTAAGAAATAATTACCTGACTGTGTTAGAGGAGATCATTAAGGGAGGGAATATCAGTAGAAAGAAATTACCTGTTATTTCAATACACTGCTACCACCTGATCAGGTAAGAAATAATTACCTGGCTGTGTTAGAGGAGATCATTAAGGGAGGGAATATCAGTAGGAAAGAAATTACCTGCTTATTTCAATACACTGCTACAACCTGATCAGGTAAGAAATAATTACCTGGCTGTGTTGGAGGAGATCATTAAGGGAGGGAATATCAGTAGAAAGAAATTACCTGCGTATTTCAATACACTGCTACCACCTGATCAGGTAAGAAATAATTACCTGGCTGTGTTAGAGGAAATCATTAAGGGAGGGAATATCAGTAGAAAGAAATTACCTGCTGATTTCAATACACTGCTACCACCTGATCAGGTAAGAAATAATTACTTGGCTGTGTTGGAGGAAATCATTAAGGGAGGGATATCAGTAGAAAGAAATTACCTGCTTATTTCAATACACTGTTACCACCTGACAGGTAAAAGGAAATAATTACCTGGCTGTGTTAGAGGAAATCATTAAGGATGGGAATATCAGTAGAAAGAAATTACCTGCTTATTTCAATACACTGCTACCACCTGATCAGGTAAGAAATAATTACCTGGCTGTGTTAGAGGAAATCATTAAGGGAGGAATATGTAGAAAATACTGTTCATACACTCACGAGGTAAATAATTCTGTGTTAGAATCTAGGATCATAGAAATACTGCTTTCATACTGTACTGACATCAGTAGAAATAATTCCTGCTTTTAAGATCATGAGAATACAAGAAAAATTACTGTATTTCAATAAGCAACTGAAGGTAGATAATTACCTGTGGAGAATCATTAAGGGGAAATCATAGAAGAAATATCTATAATGACACCTAGTAATAATTACCTGCGTGTTAGGATTTAGGGAGGGAATATCAGTAAAAATTACCTGTTATTCAATACACTGTACCCTGATCGGTAAGAAATACTGCTGTGTTGAGGAATCATTAAGGGAGGGAATTCAGTAGAAAAATTACCTGCTTTTTCAATACCTACCCTGACAGTAAGAATAATACCTGGCTGTGTTGAGGAAATCATTAAGGAGGAATATCAGTAGAAAGAAATTACCTGCTATTTCAATACACTGCTACCACCTGACAGGTAAGAAATAATTACTGGCTGTGAGAATCATTAAGGGAGGAATATCAGTAGAAGAAATACTCTATTCAATACCTGTACCACCTGATCAGGTAAGAATAATTACCTGGCTGTTTGGAAAATTAAGGGAGGGAATTCGTAAAAATACCTGCTATCAATACATTAACCTGCGGTAAGAAATAATTTCGTGAGAAATATTAGAGGAATATCATAAAGAAATTACCTGTTATAATACATGCTAACGATCAGAAGAAATACTGTGTTAGGAATCATTAAGGGAATACAGTAAAAAATTACGCTTTTAATCTACACTGACAGTAGAAAAATTACTGCTTTAAAATCATATGGAGAATATCGTAGAAAGAAATTAGCTTATTTCAATACATGTACACTGCGGTAAAATAATTACCTGGCTGTGTTGGGAATCATTAAGGGAGAATATCAGAGAAAGAATTACCTGCTATTTCAATCACTACACCTGATCAGGTAAAAATAATTACCTGGCTTGTTGAGGAATCATTAAGGAGAATATCTAAAAGAAATTACCTGTTATTAATACACTTTACACTGTATGGTAAGAAATATTAGGGAGGAAATCATAAGGAGAATATCATAAAAGAAATTACCTGCTTATTTCAATACACTTCTACCACCTGACCAGGTAAGAAATAATTACCTGGCTGTGTTAGAGGAAATCATTAAGGGCAGGAATATCAGTAGAAAGAAATTACCTGCTTATTTCAATACACTGCTACCACCTGATCAGGTAAGAAATAATTACCTGGCTTTGTTGGAGGAGATCATTAAGGGAGGGAATATCAGTAGAAAGAAATTACCTGCTTATTTTAATACACTTCTACCACCTGATCAGGTAAGAAATAATTACCTGGCTGTGTTGGAGGAAATCATAAAGGGAGGGAATATCAGTAGAAAGAAATTACCTGCTTATTTCAATACACTGCTACCACCTGACCAGGAAAGAAATATATTCAGAGTTACGGGCCTTGGTGTCAAAGGCTTAAAACCGAGTAAAGAATTACCACTTTCTAGTTCCCTATTCAGAGTTACGTGCCTTAGTGTCAAAGGCTTAAAACCGAGTAGAGAATATCCGCTATCTTGTTCCCTGTTCAGAGTCAAAGGCTTAAAACCGAGTAAAGAATTACCACTTTCTGGTTCCCTATTCAGAGTTACGTGCCTTAGTGTCAAAGGCTTAAAACCGAGTAAAGAATTACCACTTTTTGGTTCCCTATTCAGAGTTACGTGCCTTAGTGTCAAAGGCTTTAAACCAAGTAAAGAATTCCCACTATCTTGTTCCTTATTCAGAGTTACGGGCCTTGGTGTCAAAGGCTTAAAACCAAGTAAAGAATTCCCACTATCTTGTTACCTTTTCAGAGTTACGGGCCTTGGTGTCAAAGGATTACAACCGAGTAAAGAATTACCACTTTCTGGTTCCCTATTCAGAGTTATGTGCCGTAGTGCCAAAGGCTTAAAACCGAGTAAAGAATATCCACTATCTTGTTCCCTATGCAGAGTTACGGGCCTTGGTGTCAAAGGCTTAAAACCGAGTAAAGAATTACCACTTTCTGGTTCCCTATTCAGAGTTACGTGCCTTAGTGTCAAAGGCTTAAAACCGAGTAAAGAATTACCACTGTTTGGTTCCCTATTCAGAGTTACGTGCCTTAGTGTCAAAGGCTTTAAACCGAGTAAAGAATTCCCACTATCTTGTTCCCTATTCAGAGTTACGGGCCTTGGTGTCAAAGGCTTAAAACCAAGGAAAGAATTCCCACTATCTTGTTACCTTTTCAGAGTTACGGGCCTTGGTGTCAAAGGATTACAACCGAGTAAAGAATTCCCACTATCTGGTTCCCTATTCAGAGTTATGGGTCTTAGTGTCAAAGGCTTAAGACAGAGTTAAGAATTCCCACTATCTGGTTCCCTATTCAGAGTTACGGGCCTTGGTGTCAATGGATAATAACAGAGTAAAGAATTCCCACTTTCTGGTTCCCTATTCAGAGTTTCGGGCCTTAGTGCCAAAGGCTTAAGACAGAGTAAAGAATTCCCACTTTCTGGTTCCCTATTCAGAGTTTCGGGCCTTAGTGCCAAAGGCTTAAGACAGAGTAAAGAATTCTCACTTTCTGGTTCCCTATTCAGAGATTCGGGCCTAAGGGCCAAAGGCTTAAAATAGAGTAAAGAATTTCCACTATCTGGTTCCCTATTCAGAGTTATGGACCTTAGTGCCAAAAGGCTTAAAACCGAGCAAGGAATGCCCACTATCTTGTTCCCTATTCAGAGTTACGGGCCTTAGTGTCAAAGGATTAAAACCGAGTAAAGAATGCCCGCTATCTTGTTCCCTATTTAGAGTTACGGGCCTTAATGTTAAAGGATTAAAACCGAGTAAAGACTTCCCATTATCTGGTTCCCTATTCACAGTTACGGGCCTTGGTGTCAAAGAATTTAAAACCGAGTAAAGAATTCGCACTATGTGGTTCCCTATTCAGAGTTACGGGCCTTGGTGTCAAAGGATTAACACCGAGTAAAGAATTCCCAATATCTTGTTCCCTATTTAGAGTTACGGGCCTTGGTGTCAAAGGATTACAACCGAGTAAAGAATTCCCACTATCTGGTTCCCTATTCAGAGTAACGGGCCTCGGTGTCAAAGGATTAAAACCGGGTGAAGAATTCCCACTATCTGGTTCCCTATTCAGAGTTACGGGCCTTGGTGTCAAAGGATTACAACCGAGTAAAGAATTCCCACTATCTGGTTTCCTATATAGAGTCACGGGCCTTGGTGTCAAAGGATTAAAACCGAGTAAAGAGTTCCCACTACTAGTATATGGATCCCTATTCAGAGTTACAGGCCTTGGTATGAAAGGATTAAAACCGAGTAAAGAATTACCACTATCTGGTTCCCTATTCAGAGTTACGGGCCTTGGTGTCAAAGGATAAAAACAGAGTAAAGAATTCCCACTACTAGTATCTGGTTTCCTATTCAGAGTTACGGGCCTTGGTGTCAAAGAATAAAAACAGAGTAAAGAATTCCCACTATCTGGTTCCCTATTCAGAGTTACGGGCCTTGGTGTCAAAGGATTTAAACCGAGTTAAGAATTCCCTCTATCTGGTTCCCTATTCAGAGTTACGGGCCTTAGTGTCAAAGGAATACAACCGAGTAAAGAATTCCCACTATCTGGTTCCCTATTCAGATCTTGAGTTACGGGCTTTACTGTCAAAGGATTTTAACCGAGTAAAGAATTCCCACTATATGGTTCCCTATTCAGGGTTACGGGCCTTAGTGTCAAAGGATTAAAACCGAGTAAAGAATTACCACTATCTGGTTCCCTATTCAGAGTTACGGGCCTAGGTGTCAAAGGATTAAAACCGAATAAAGAATTCCTACTATCTAGTTCCCTATTCAGAGCTACAGGCCTTGGTGTTAAAATTTAAAAACGAGTAAAGAATTCCCACTATCTTGTTCCCTATTCAGAGTTACGGGCCTTGGTGTCAAAGGATTACAACCGAGTAAAGAATCCCTACTATCTGGTTCCCTATTCAGAGTTGTGGGCCTTAATGCCAAAGGCTTAAAACCGAGCAAAGAATTCCCACTATCTGGTTCCCTATTAAGAGTTACGGGCCTTAATGTCAAAGGGTTAAAACCGAGTAAAGAATTCCCACTATCTGGTTCCCTATTCAGAGTTACGGGCCTTGGTGTCGAAGGCTTAAAACCGAGTAAAGAATTCCCACTTTGTGGTCCCTATTCAGAGTTACAGGCCTTGGTGTCAAAGGATAAAAACAAAGTAAAGAATTCCCACTATCTTGTTCCTTATTCAGAGTTACGGGCCTTGGTTTCAAAGGATTACAACCGAGTAAAGAATTCCCACTATCTGGTTCCCTATTCAGAGTTATGGGCCTTGGTGTCAATTGCAAAGGATTAAAACCGAGTAAAGAATTCCTACTATCTGGTTTCCTATTCAGAGTTACGGGCCGTGGTATCATTGCATTAAAACCGAGTAAAGAATTCCCACTATCTGGTTCCATATTCAGAGTTACAGGCCTTGGTGTCAAAGGATTAAAACCGAGTAAAGAATTCCCACGATCTGGTTCCCTATTCAGAGTTACGGGCCTTAGTGCCAAAGGCTTAGGGTGCAATCAACAGTTTTTTTACGTGACGTCATTCTGTAACAGGGCATGTAATAGTGGACCCATCATGCAGAAGTCAGATATTCATAGTTATATAGATATCTATACATCAATGGAAAGATAATTCTATGAACTTTCTGAATAAATAAAAAAAAATCCAACATCTCTTGTTTAAACATGCAAATTGGTACAAGTTATCAGCTGGAAATTAGGCATTTTCCCCCTAAAAAACCTTAAAAACAGACCACCTTTGGACACACGGATCAGTAACCTGTGCATATATTTGAGATTTCTTATAATATGCATTTCGAAGAGCTTATCCGGCTGATTTAAGAAAATGTAGTTTCAGCCTACGTTCGCCTGCTCCGAAAGGAGCTATCTTACCTGACAAATCAAAGTGCTTTTTGCAACAGGTGAAAATCAGCTGTTTATGGAGTTGCCTCCCATATAGTAGGAAGTCACAAAAACATTTTTTTTTTAAAATCTTGACAAAAGTGGCATTTTAATTGAACTTCAATATATGTTTTTCACATTGAACCTAAAAAACAATCAACTTTTTCATTTAGTGGTATATAAATAGCAGGGAATTCCATCAGTATGTAAATCTCACTGGGGAAATACCCCTAGTTTTTAGTACGAAACTGTTTATAGCACCCTTAAGCAAAACCTTGTATGCGATATATAAAAAATTCTCAGCTTTTCTGAATCTGTACACTATACCGATTAAAATGATGTCTTACTTTAAGGATTGTGACCACAAATAGTGAAACTACAGCTCTTTTTTTTATGTCGCGCGGTAGTGGCATATTGGCCAGTGGCAAACAGTTTAACTGGCAAATCCCAAACATTTCCTGTATCACATTTTCATCAGTTTTACAAAGAAAATAAATCATAAAATAGGGTTTCTTTTAAATAAATAGAATAAAAACTATGAAATAGGCATGAATAAAGTTACTTTAAATAGATTTTGTTCCTAGTACTATATGAACTAAGTTATAGCTGAGTTGAGAAAATATTGAAATAGTGTTTTTCTTAGGAATGGCATGTGTACCTTTTTGACTATAAAAAGTACCAAATATATATTATAATGAATAAAACTTTATGTAACACTGATCAGGAGTAAAGGTCAAAGTAGAAAAAATCTACACTTTTCATATGCAACTTTTGGTTCCAAATATATGAGAGATTGAATAAAAATATCATGACGTCGCAAAAAATTAAAAAACTTCAATATTCGCACAGAGTCTGGTTTTCTTATATCTGGTTGCTATGTACAAATCTGTAATATTTGCATTAAATATACCAAACTGATGCTTTTAAATTAATGTATACATGCCGTACAATATTTTTCAGAATTATTTTACTCCATTCGCAAACACATTTCTATGCTAAAACATCACTAATATTTTGTATTTGTCCCTTAAGGGTGCAATCAACAGTTTTTTACGTGACGTCATTCTGTAACAGGGCATGTAATAGTGGACCCATCATGCAGAAGTCAGATATTCATAGTTATATAGATATCTATACATCAATGGAAAGATAATTCTATGAACTTTCTGAATAAATAAAAAAAAATCCAACATCTCTTGTTTAAACATGCAAATTGGTACAAGTTATCAGCTGGAAATTAGGCATTTTCCCCCTAAAAAACCTTAAAAACAGACCACCTTTGGACACACGGATCAGTAACCTGTGCATATATTTGAGATTTCTTATAATATGCATTTCGAAGAGCTTATCCGGCTGATTTAAGAAAATGTAGTTTCAGCCTACGTTCGCCTGCTCCGAAAGGAGCTATCTTACCTGACAAATCAAAGTGATTTTTGCAACAGGTGAAAATCAGCTGTTTATGGAGTTGCCTCCCATATAGTAGGAAGTCACAAAAACATTTTTTTTTTTTAAATCTTGACAAAAGTGGCATTTTAATTGAACTTCAATATATGTTTTTCACATTAAACATAAAAAACAATTAACTTTTTCATTTAGTGGTATATAAATAGCAGGGAATTCCATCAGTATGTAAATCTCACTGGGGGAATACCCCTAGTTTTTAGTACGAAACTGTTTATAGCACCCTTAAAACAGAGTAAAGAATTCCCACTATCTGGTTCCCTATTCAGAGTTACGGGCCTTGATGTCAAAGGACTAAAACAGAGTAAAGAATTCCAACTATCTGGTTCCATATTCAGAGTTACGGGCTTTGGTGTCAAAGGCTTAAAACCGAGTAAGAATTCCCACTATCTGGTTCTTGGTTCTGAGTTACGGGCCTTGGTTTCAAAGGATTAAAACCGAGTGTTTATGAAGGATAAAGTAGCCAAGGATAACATTCTGACTTATGATACTATTTTCGGATTTTTTAATATGACATCGAATATATGCACATCAATGACAAACTATAGCCGTCAATTTGAAAATATATAGTTCTGTTCCGTATTTTACATCATATATATCGTGAAAAACTGAAACATTTGGTATTATTATATAATAATAAGGAGGTATGGGATGTTTTCCAACTAGCATGTTTAACCCCGCCATCTTTTGTATGTTTGGGCCTGTCCCAAGTCAGGAGCCTATAATTAAGTGGTTTAGACTCATTTGTTGCTGTTTAACATATAAGTTTATGTTACTATAATAATATGTTCGTATGCATATTGCCTATGTACTGACTGTCCCTTTGGTATCTTTCGTCCCTCTTTTATATGTTGGTTGCTATTTTCCTTAAATCTTTGGGCCTGTCTTAAATCTTCACAACGCATATTTTATTCAATCAATCATTCATTCGCTTTTAATATTTCCTATTTTAAAACTAGTCCTCATCTATTTATTGAATAAGGGTATGATCCCACTAATATTGAATAAGGGTATGATCCCACTAATATTAAATAAGGGTATGATCCCACTAATATTAAATAAGGGTATGATCTCACTAAAATTAAATAAGGTTATGATCTCACTAATATTTAATAAGGGTATGATTCCACTAATATTGAATAAGGGTATGATCCCACTAATATTGAATAAGGGTATGATCCCACTAATACTGAATAGGGTATGATCCCATTAATATTGAATAAGGGTATGATCCCATTAATATTGAATAAGGGTATGATCCCACTAATATTGAATAAGGGTATAATCCCACTAATTATGAATAAGGTATGATCCCACTAATATTGAATAAGGGTATGATCCCACTAATACTGAATAGGGTTTGATCCCATTAATATTGAATAAGGGTATGATCCCATTAATATTGAATAAGGGTATGATCCCACTTATATTGAATAAGGGTATGATCCCACTAATATTGAATAAGGGTATGGTCCCACTAATATTGAATAAGGGTATGATCCCACTTATATTGAATAAGGGTATGATTCCACTAATATTGAATAAGGGTATGATCCCACTTATATTGAATAAGGGTATGATCCCACTAATATTGAACAAGGGTATGATCCCACTAATATTGAATAAGGGTATGATCCCACTAATATTGAATAAGGTATGATCCCACTGATATTGAATAAGGGTATGATCCCATTAATATTGAATTCTTGTAATTTATACCACGTTTGTTATATAAGTTGTTGTATGTGCTTTGATGAATTGTTCAACAGAAGAAGTAAATCAAGCAAACAAGTTTTCAATCGTAATGTGTTATATGCAATTATCACTATTTGTATAACCAAACAGTAAAATCACAAAGAATACTAAACTCCGGAGAAAATTCAAAACTGAAAGTCCCTAATCAAATGGCAAAATCATACTATAAAACACATTAAACGAATGAACAACTGTCAAATTTCTTAATTGGTACAGGTATTCTCAAACTAATTTATGGTACAACGAATGATATTACTAGAATAGAACAAATTAAATGCATTTTAATAATGTTTTT
The DNA here is from genome assembly GCA_019925275.1 of Mytilus edulis. Classification (NCBI taxonomy): domain Eukaryota; kingdom Metazoa; phylum Mollusca; class Bivalvia; order Mytilida; family Mytilidae; genus Mytilus; species Mytilus edulis. Next base: position 160,346 of record CM034359.1, read on the forward strand.
CACGCACGTGTGTTCGACTGTTATGGACAACAACTGTCATATTCCTAACGTGGTACAGGTATTCTCAAACGAAGAAAATGATTTATTGAACCTGGTTTTATAGCGCTAAACCTCCTACTTATACATTTATATGACAGTCGAATTAAATTCCATTATATTTATAACGATGCGTGACAAAAGAACTTGTAAAAACATCAAAGGATACGATTTTAGCAAGATTACAACAAACAAATATTTTAACCGTTTGTTCTTTTGTTACCTCTTCATGCTCCCCAAAATAGAATATCGATTCTAATGAAAGGAAATTGGTAATCAATTTTAAAAGCTTAAGTAGGAATAATCCACTTCGAAAATTTTGGATGCAATGTATTTTTTTTTCAATTGGCATTTTTAATACATGTATGGTAATCCAGATGATTAATAAGATTTATAACATAAGCAATATGCTGCGTACAAAAAAATTATTAAAGAAAAAAGCTGTTTACCAAAAAATAACAATAGGTCTGAACCAAATGCGACAAAACGTGGTTAGAACAGTTCCTAAGAAAAGCATATTCTTAAAATGATGAGTAGGAAGCTTTCATTTGCGGTGAGAGTTTTAATATATTCGAACCATGAAGTATGTACGAATCAGTTAGTGATCTTACCGCCATTTTTTTAATGTCTACTTAACATTTCAAATAATCAATTCTACAAAAGTATCGTCCTGACATGAACCTTTTATTTTCCACTTGACGTTAAGCAACCAACAATCAATCAATCGGCTTTAAAAGTGCAAATTTGATCACGTAAATTGTTTATATCGTTTAAAAATGAGCAAAAAAAACCATTATGGGTGCAATTTAAGCAGTTATAGATTTTTTAGTGCAAGTAATTTAGTTTTTATATTTGGTTCATCATTTCAGATAAAAAGAATTCATAACAACACAATAATGACGAACAGGTTTTATTTCTTAATTGCAATGTCATGAAAAGGAAAAAGCACATACTACAAAAATAAAGTATCAGTTTTACTCTCTACATTTTAAACCAAAATATGGCATAACGAGCTCCACTACTTGCAACGCTGAGTTAGAGAACGAAGAGCGAGAACTGAATGCGTTTACAGCTACAAACACATCATCATTCTTTGACGGTTTTGTCATCTGTTTTTCAACTTCCGGCCATATGTATCCTGGCATCCATAGCTGCCACGCCCCACCAGATGGATAATTCTGCCAATAACCGAAAATTCCATTTATTGGTGGTGGTATGAAAGTGGAAGTCGATATATGGCAGACAAATATTTGTTTGTAACTTTGACAATTTCTTTTCCAACGGAGAAGACCACATCCCTATTGTTTATATTACCATGTTCCCTTTCAATTAGTTCGTTCCAGTATGACATAAAACCTTCGGTGTACATGGGCAGTAGTATTGACTTTGTAGGATTGACTTTTGATGTACCGAAATCGTAAGTTTGCTTTAATGGGGTATCTGATATATATAACTTTGACAAACTATGCAAACGCTACAAATGCGCTTTGTTGCTTGTCGTTTTTTTGCTAAAACGCTACATTTGTTTCTAACTTCAAACTTATTAAACGAAGTATGTGTTTCTACGTTTGTAAAACAACATGTCCATGCATTATTCAGTTATTGTTAGTTTCAAAGGGTCAATAAAGTCTTATTAAACAATGTATTTTTTTCTACTTTTGTAGCGTTAAGAAAACAAGAACAAACGCGACACAACGTTTACAAAGCAAGGCAACAGGAGTATATCGCTATTTAAAACTCGTAAATAGATGGAAAAAAATGGGGGATAACCAACTAAAACTGAGGGAAACGCATTAAATATAAGAGGAGAACAACGACACAACATAAAAATGTAACACACACAGAAACGGACTATGCATAAGACAAAATTTACACATTTGTATTATAATGAGTTTTTGTAAATTAATATTGGTTTTTTAGATGCCATTGCTAGTTGACATTTCACCAGCCCAGTAGTCAGCACTTCGGTGTTGACATGAATACCAATTATATGGTCATTTTGATAAATTTCCTGTTACAATATTTTCCCTTCTAAACACCTATTGATTTTCTTATCCAAGAAATAGATTACCTGAGTCGTATTTGGGACATCTTTTTGGAATTTGGGTCCTTAATGCTCTTAAAGTTTTAACTTGTACATGTTTTATGGCTTTAAAACCTTTTTGATATAAGCGTCATTAATGAATCATGTGTAGACAAAACGCGCGTCTCGCGTATTAAAATATAATCCTGATACCTTTGCGAACCAATATAGTTTTTATGATATGCATTTAAATAGTATTATATATATTTTTTATTTTAAACAACATCAATTACCTTTATAATGCGTGTCCGTCCATTTCTTGTAATCGTACGTTCGAAGTACAAGTTGTAATAACCATTTGTCATTTTCTTAATTGCTTTTAAGTGGTGATTCAGCTTAACATTGTGCCTGTTTTTAAATATATTACATATATATATTTTTAATTTAGTTCATTTTCAATGAATTTTGAGATTTGATTTTTCTTTGATGGCTTTTGTCTTATATTTGCGTCGTTTAATGGTAAGAAGTTATAAAATGTTTCATCAATTTAGTAAAATGAAATGAAAAATCTGCATTCGCTCAGTTGTACACTTGATCGTTACATTGATATTACAAAAACACATGATCAGTTATCATTGTGTTATTCACGCGATGTTTCGCTTAAATTTACGGTATTTTCTAAACACAATGTTTTATCTACAGCTAAACTGACAAATGAACAAATGCCATAAGTGACTTATACATATAAGATTTGAACGAGCGCCGTGAGTGAAGCAGGATGTTAACTTCTACATGTACATATAAGATTTGAACGAATGCTATTAGTGAAGCATGATCTGTTTGCCACTATAGAGAAACATGATAGTTCACCTTATAATTTTTTTTGTGTTCGTTTTGCTCATTCGCTAGTTTTATGTGTGATGATTTTGGGACAGCTGTCGTTTTATTGTTTTTATATTTGATCATGATTTCGTCGGTTTTAATTTGACGTTGCTATCACCTTTCTCATTTTGAACTCACCTTCGACTCGCCCAACAGAACTCTTCAAGTAGCTTTTCAGGTATAGAACTAAATCCTGTTGTCACTGTTAAAACTTCATTCTCTGCATGAGACGGAGGCGATGTAATAACCTTTGCCGATGCACTTAAACCTAAGCTAATGAAGGAAGCTGTGTCTCTGATATAATTTTGTGCTTCTGAACTAAGGAATTTATGGTACAACGAATTGATACTACAAAAAATAGAACAAAAATATGAAATGCATTTGAATAATATTTTGCACTCACTTGTGGTCGACTGTTATTTTCGTTTCAATTTCGGTCCGGGTTTTTTCCCTGACATACTTATATACATATTAAAGCTTTTAAAATTAATGATTTCGTCAAAAACATCTACGATTCTAATATTATAAAGTAAAATTAACAGATGGAGGATAAAACGTAAAATCACATAAATACCGAAGAAAATTCAAAATGGATAGTCTCTAGGACTGTTAAATTTTATTTTCTCTTCAATTACAAACAAAATTGAGTATGGAGATGGGGAATGTGTCAAAGAGACAACAACCCGACCAAAGAGTAGATGAAACCTTTTTTGGCAGAAATTAGTTCTTTTTCTCTAATATATTCATCTAAATGAAATGCCGATGATTCAATCAGTCAGTCAAGGCAGGGGTTATGACAATTCACATCCCCCCTCTACAATGAAATGTGTTTTACACACACACGTATAAAGATGGCGGTTGTTATCATACGCAATTATAATTTAGAGAATTATCACATTTAATTGTTGATGATATTTACAATTTTATGACAAATGCAGTTATAGTCTTTATAATTTACCATATGGAAAGTAGCCAGTCGTAGATATGTAGGACTCAAATCTATGGGGGTTCCAAATCTATCGCAGATGCCTAATCCATGGCAAATGTTACGTTACAAACGCTAAACGCCTCAAATCTATGACAGATTTTTGTTTTCTCCAAATCTTTTGCAGTTCTATCATATAACGTCACAATTCAATAACGCCATATTACATCGTCACCGCCGCAAACGATGGCGGAACCCATAGATTTGAACACCATTCTAGATGACGACAATTTGACGATTGTTTACATAAAAATGAGACCCATAAGCCAGACAAGGGACACAATGTGCTGTACCGGTCGAAGTCCGCGATGAACAAGGACACCGCGCTTTTTTCAGCAGCGGATATTTCAGAAAAGGAATTATTAAAGTAAACGTTTAACTGTCTACGGTTGGCAAAGTTTATAAAGTGAAACATGAAATTAACGGATACCAATTTCATTTAGATTGTCATAAAATAAAAAAGATGCCATAACGATGAATAACAAATTATTTGAACATTCAAACTGTTCATTTTTATTTATCCCCCTTTTTTATTTAATAAAAATTCACCTACTTGTTTGTTAAGGGACTTAACGTTCATTGACCTTCATTACTAGTTGGTTAAATAAATGCACAGATTAGAAAATGTTTATTTTTACAAGGCACATCATTTCAATCTTGAAGTCTGTATTTATGTTATGAATTCATCATTTACGTTTTTTTGCCGCAATTATTTTGTTGACCAGTATTTTCTGTTTATTATTCAAATGTTTATAGACATGCTTCCGTTGTCGTACATGTTCACTTTTTTGAAATAATGCAAGTTAATGGTCGTTTATGTACTGCATTATTTTCCATTTGCAATTTATTGTCCATAGACTTGGACACAATAAAATACCGCCAAAGATTAGGAAATAACAAAACTTGCCATAGATTAGGATTTAAAAAAAATCTACCATAGATTTAGGATGGCATGACATCTTATTGGCCATATATTAGGAATCTGCCATAGAGTTGGAAGCCACCATAGATTTGAGTCTTACAGATATAAATAGAAGGAGTGTGTGATTAAAATGGCAAGCCATTTGTTTTTAAGTACGCGTTACGCCGATTTTAATCTTATCGCTTGTTAACATGCAAAATGTCTTACTGGAATAATTATTATGTAACACCTTGTTGAAAAGGAGTGTAACATGTATAAACAATCAATATATTTCTGTATTATGTATTGTGAAATTTCGTATACGTACATACTTATCCTGTATAACATAGAAAGTAACTTATACCATAGATATTATATCTATGTTTTTATACACAGCTACTTTTGCATAGGAACTATTTCTGTACCAAAAATCAGTAGTACTGGAATTCTACTTTTGATATTCAGTATATCAGCGACATAAGATTTGAACCGACGTTGATAAGTTTGACCCAAACTTATCAAGTCATCTTCTGGTTGCTGATTACAATAAGAAAACACTCCCAAAAGATGCAAATACAGTCTAATAAGTCTTATATCAGGTTATCTGCATATTGGTATTTTAAAATATTAGCTGTTCGACACAATATGAAGGTTTTTGGATCTCTGCGATCACTCGTCATTTTGTGACTCACAGCTGATATTAACATCGTCAACATGCTGACAACCTGATAATCGGTACTTACAAAAGTTATTATGCCAAAAAGCTAAATAAAAGAAGAAGGTATTGTTGGATTGCTTATCGTTCAAATATCCACCAGAGACCGAATGATGTAGATTTAGGCCTTCGATAGTCAGAAAAAATCATTCTGTATATAGTAAGCGACAAAAAGCACCAGCGTGACAAAGTGTTAAATCATTCAAACTATAACCAAAGGTTTCAAGTGGAAAAACAAAAGCAGAGATGCTATAAACTGCAACCAACCACACACACTGCATCACTGCATACAAGCGAGGGATTTAGCTAGCTATAAAACCAGATCTAATCAACCATTCTTTACATAAAAAAATCCCAGTTTCAAGTGAGACATATGACAGTTGTTTTCCATTTGTGTTATGTGTTTGAGCTTTTGATTTTGCCATTTGATTAGGAACTTTCCTTTTTTTTTTTATTTTATGAGAAGTTCAGTACGTTTTTGATTCTACTATTTACAGGCTCCTTGCTATCATTTTGAGACTCTCGTTGGTGCATTTTCTTTTAAATGTTATACATACCAATAGTTATAAAAGAAATGAACCAGTGACTCTTCTCATATGATTTTATCTTTGTAAATAAAATTTAAAATATGTTTTTTTTAATACTTATGTTTCAATTTATATTGAAAACTGCAGTTGATATTGAAAACTGAAATAAGATAAGAAATGAATTATGCCTCTATAGCCACAACAAATATCATGAAAATTATACCAACAAATGTCCATGCAGACATATTGTAATACTGGAACATGACTGTATGTACACATGTAACTCAGTGAAAAACATCAATTTATATTAACATTATATGCTGATCAAGTTTCTTTTCGATCACGTGTCAATTTAAAAAGTCTCAACTGAAACACATTAACATAACAACTAAAAAAAAACCAAATGACGTGACTAAATTAATGTATGCAAATGATACGCAACATATATTTTAAGAGGCACTTAAATAATGGATTTCATATTTTGAAGAAATAATATAAGGACCGGTTTGACAAGATGTTTTTAAACAACTGTATTTTTTTTTCAGTTATTCAGGTACTGTTCTTAAAAAAGTAAAATAACAAAAATTCCGAACTCCATGCAGAAGTAAAAAACGGAAAGTTCTTTATAAAATTGTAAAATCCATATAACGAGTGGAAAATAATAGTCACACTTCTTACTTGATACAGGCATTTCGTTAGGCAGAAAATATTGTATTAAACCTGTTTATGATTATGAAAACCTCTCATTTGTATGCCATTAGTTGTAATCATAATTTTATCGTATGTCGAAGGATTGGCAATGAATATAATCGAATATGCTTGGATTCTTGATAAAAAAAAAACAAATACTTTTTAAAACTTTTTTTTATTTAAATTGAATGCTTTCCCCCCGTATTAAAGATTAATACAATGTTCAGCCATATCATTTGAGTCTACAAAATGTGTAGTGAGCATTAGTTATGTAAAGTTTATCATCGTTTTTTTATTGATAACTTGTGCATAAACCTGATTACCTTTTAAAAATGAATTTTTTGGTAGTTTTTACATTAAATTGAGACAAAAGGTTTAGCATTAAAATACTGAACTCATAGGAAAATTCAAAACGGAAAGTCCGTGATCAAATGGCAAAATTGAAAGCTCAAACACACCAAAGTTACTGGATTCAAGTGATGGCCGGAAAATCAGTGATGGTAGGGAAAATGAGGGACTCGCCGTATGATTTTATTATAAATGACCTTTTCAAAGCAAGTCTGTCAACATTTTACGAACTCTCTATTAGTACTGGACACTTACATATTTCAGTTCGTTTTAATTATACTACTTTAAATTACAGGATTGGCAAGGAGGTATCAGAATCCAGTCACGTTCAACTATTTAACCTCAGTCAACATTTATTACTTATTTTTCTAATCATTATCAAACCGCTACTTATTTTGGATGTTTAAATACGCAGTACGTATACGCTCTTCCGTTGTAAAAATTAATTATTATACCGGCTCAGATCGGTCAGTTCATATCGCAAATTACTATTTTAAAGTTTGGTATATCTTTGTTATTCTCATCGGATTTTGTCTAAAGCTTCGTTTCTGTGTGTTTCACATTTTATGTTGTGTCGTTGTTCTCTTATATTTAATGCGTTTCCCTCAGATTTAGTTTGTTACACCGATTTTGTTTGTTGTCTATTGATTAAAAAGTTTTAAACAGCGGTATACTATTGCCTTTATTTTGCAGTCTTTGTGTCGGTTTGAAATTATTAAATTGAACCAGCGTCTCTGATGTTCGCTTCAACTGGTTTTTTTTTGTATACATTTCAAGATTGTGATAGTTTTTATAATCAGAATAAATTGACAATATCACATCATGCATATGATTCTGCTGATGAAGGATATCTGTTATCCGAAATGTTTTACATTTGTTCGTTTTATTGTTATTTTTGGTAATATTGTACCCTTTTAAACTTGTGATCAATTTATTTGGCGATTGTCAATGGCAGTCCACATGGTTTAATAAACGAACACCAGTTGGTTGACCTGTTAGTCAAACGCGTTTTGTTTATTTTTGCACTTCTTTGGCCTTTTGAAAAATGTTGTCTGTGCTGTATGTAGACTCCTCTACAACGTCATTTGTCTTATACGCACACGTATAAAAATTTCAAACGCAATCATAACTTAAATAAATCATAATATTTACTTCACTAGTCTTTTTGATAATATTTGCAACTTTAAGATAAACTCAGTTATAGGCCTTATTATATCCCATATGGAAAGTAGCCAGAAGTAGATATACATAAGAGGAGTGTTGGATTAAAATGTCAAGCCCTTTTTTTAAACGTACACGTTACACGTTTCAATTTCATCGCTTGTAAACATGCACACGAATAATTATTATGTAACACCTTGTTGAAAAGGATTGTAACATGTATAATTTATCAATATATTTCTGTATTTTGTATTGTGAAATTTCGTGAAAGTATAAACTTCTCTTATTTCAGCTTCGTTTGCATAGGATCTATTTCTGTACCAAAAATCAGTAGTACTTGAATTCTGATTGTGGTATTCAGTATATCAGCAAACTAATACTTGAACCGACATTGATAAGCTTGACCCGAACTCATCTCGCAGTTGCTGGTTAAACTAAGATATCACTCCCAAAAGATGTAAATACAACCCGATAAGTCTGTTATCCGGTTATCTGCATATTTGTATTATAAAATATTAGCTGTTTGAGGGCCTTTTTTACTTAAGTACTTTGATTTTTATATCCGACCAACACTATTGTTAATTAAACACAAGTTGTCTCCCGAAGATTTTGAACTTTTGAGGATATATTAATATTGACTTCACAAGTCTTTCTGATATATTTGCAACCGTATGACAAATGCAGTTAGTATAGCCCTTATTAGATACCATAGGTTAAGTATCTATCGAACATGGGATCCTGGGACAATTAGTGCCATAATTAGTAATGCACAATTTAAGGACATATCATTAACTTTAAGAATTACACAACAAATTGCAACACAAATGATAATATAATGAATAAATTGTCACAAAACCACAAGTCCAGTTTCAACACTAAAACGTTTCTATTACAAGTATTGATCTTCTGAGTTCGTTAGGCATGATACTGTTGTCATTTCACTTAGAAAACGTCCATTACAAGTCTGTTTACGTTCTCCGTAGTTCAGTATTCAAAATCGGGTGAAACAACCAGGTGAATGAATGCAGGCCTCAACCTTGCGTCTCATCCCTCAAATTAGTCGTCGGATTTCCTACTGTGGTATTTGTCGCCATTCCAGGTGCAACGCCACTTCCAAGTGACGTAAATTTTGTACAGGTGGTTCGGTTGCCTGTATCTGACGGCTTAACGTGTCCCAAATATGCTCTATCGGATTTAAATCCGGGCTCATTGCAGGCCATAGAAGAGCAGTTATAGCTTCGCTTTGCAGAAATGCAGTAACCACCCTTGAACGATGCGGCCTAGCGTTGTCATCCATAAACATAGGTAATGGGTGGTTATCAAAATGAGGCACAACTACTTGCGAGGAACGTCTCTGATGTATTGATGACATTAAGATTTCATCGTATAGTGACCAAGTCCAATTTGCAGTCATGAGAGATGCATCCCCATACCATTACAGAGCCTCCACCATAAGGGACAGTCTTGGGTATATGCTGTATTTGTATGTCTCCAAACTCTAAATCTTCCATCTGTTACACGCAGAAGAAACCGGTTCTCGTCCGACTAATGGATCTTACGCTAGTTGCTCAAGTTCTATCCACGACGAGCTAAACCCCATACCAAACGCAGTTGTTGATGTTGGTCAGTAAGCACCCTTCTTGACCTCAGTCCTGTTGATTTCAACCGGTTCCTCAATGTTCTGGTTGATAGCTGTCTATGAGGTAACCATCCTCTTTTTAGAAGAGGACTCGTTGCGAATGGCATTTGTCTAACCAGGCGTTGCAGTACCCTGTCTTCGCACTGTGATTTTACCAATGGTCTACCGGTTCTTGGCAAGTCTTTAGTGTTTTTGGTTTGGATGTAATTCCGCACAAGTCTTGTGACTACAATATAGTTCAGGCCCATCTGACGTCCAGTAGCTTTATAAGATAACCCTGATGACCGCATGCTAATAATCTGCCATCTTTGAGCCTTCGATTTTCGTCTCCGTACCATGTTCACAGAATGTGAATAAAATGTTCAAATCGACGGACTTAAAAATCTCAAATATGAAACGCGTGGATACTGTATTTTGTAATTTGCATGGGAGGCTTGGTTCACGTGCATGATACGTCGATATCTTAATAATCGATCAAACTTGTATGGTCACATCTTTTTAAAGAAACATTAATCAATTGAACAATTTATATTCAAATTAACATTTTGGTAACAAAATCTCATGCAATTTATCAAGGGGTGCTTAACTGTGTTCTTTGTGTATATTTAAACCAACATTGATAAGCTTGACCCGAACTCATCAAATCATCCTCGGTTGCTTGTTTAACCAAGAAAACTCTTGTAAAATTTGCAAATACATCCCGATAAGTCTTTTATCCGGTTACCTGCATATTTGTATTATGAAATATTAGCTGTTCGACACAATTTGAAGGCCTTTTTTACTTAAGTACTTCGATTTTTTATAGCCGACCAACAATATTGTTAAAAAAACACGAGTTATCTACCGACGATTCTAACATGACGTCCTTCAAACGCTTTGAGTACACACCTGTGATAAAATATGAATATATTGCATTGGCTGTTCCAATCGTAATCCCACGTCATATGTTTTTTTTATGAATGAAGTACCCGACGTCATACAATGATGGCGTTATAATTTGAGCATTTTACGGGAAAATACACGCTTTTGATACCGAAAATCATCACAAGGAAACGTAAACAAACGATGCTAAAATGTTGTATAAGCCCAATTTTTTATATACATGAAATTCATCCAAATCTTTCTAAATAAGTTTTGTGAATAGTTTGAGCAGGTCACTTATTCTGTTTGCTCAGTTCTTGTACGCCAATCTAAAAGTGCGTTAATTTATGGGAACGGCAAATAATGGCCTCCACCATTAGGTGTCATTAGGCCTTCATTAGTCAGAAAAAATCGTTCTGTACATAGAAAGCGACACAATGTACCAGAGTGACAAAATGTTAAATCATTCAAACGAGAAACCAAAGATCTCAAGTGGAAAAAACAAAAGCACAGATGCTGTCAATTGCAACTAACAACAAACACTGCATAACTGCATACAAGTGTGTGTGTGATTGGCAGCTAGCTATAAAACCAGATCTTATCAACCATTGTTTACATACGAAAATGCCTAATCCAAGTCAGGAATATGACAGTTGTTTTCCATTTGTGTTATGTGTTTGAGCTTTTGACTTTGCCATTTGATAAGGAACTTTTCGTTTTTTTTATTTTATGCGAAGTTCAGTATCATTGTGATTTTTCTTTTTACAAGATCATTTTGCTACGCTCGTTTGTGCATTGTTTTTTATTATTCAAGGTTATACATACAAATAATTATAAAATGAATGAACTAGTTACTGTTCTTATATGCTTTTGTCTTTGTAAATAAAATATAAAATATGTTTTTTTTGAATACATGTAGTAATAATTAAATTTATATTGAAAACTGCAATTTATATTGAAAACTTAAATAAAACTAGAACACACCCGTGATATCGCGGGTCCGTGACTGAATTAAGGTTATAACTTTGCGCAAGCCTTATTTTAGTATTAGTATTGTCATCTGATAAAGTCATGCCGATTATAAGATACACTGTTTATCTCTGCTTTCAAATCTTTCTGTTTGAACCCGTCGAACTGGAACTTATCAATTATTGGTAATATTAATTATTTGGAAAACAAAAGGTCCTGGAATGGAGTATTTTTTAATCAACAACTTTGTCCTATATTAGTTATAAATAAAGATGAATTCTTTGATTCGCTGTTTAACGTCATGTATATGCCCACTAACAAATTGAAAACTGTTCCTCATTTTTAGTCTTGTTATCTTAGAAAGTCTTACTGATTAAAATACTACAATAGGTAGCTATTTGACAGTTTAGTAGTGTCAACCCTGTGAGTATGACCCGTGAATATAGCATAGTAACCCGGAATACACCGTTTGGTGGTGCGCCTGTCAGATGCGGAACGTACATATTAGGTAATAGGTAACAGGTGAATATACTATTGGTATCGGTATCGGACTCGACCCGGAACTTCTTAATTATTGGCAATATTAATTACGTGGAAAACAAAAGGGCCTGGAGTGGTGTAATTTTCAATCTACACCTCTGTACTATATTAGTGATATATAAAGTTGAATTCTTTGATTCGTCGTTTTTACGTGATGACGGCTGAAAAATTGGACTTCGTAATTTTAGTATTATAGATAAGAAATGACTTACAGGAATAATGACGTCTTTTATAATATCTAGCCCCTATCGCCACAGCAAATATGATGAAAATTATACAAACAAATTTCCATGCAGACATATTATAATTCTGGAAAATGACTGTATGTACTAAGTACATATGTAACTCAGTGAAAAACATAAATTTGTATTAACATTATTATGCTGATCAAGTTTTTTTCGATCACCACGGCCGACACTCGTCTAATCGAGAGATTGGCCGGTTAATCTATATTGCGTATGCGGCTATATGAGTGGTTGGTCTGTTAATCGGGTTGGTTTTACGTCTGTTAAAAGTAAAACGCACAATTTTATGTTAAAATCTGCGTAGTCTGCGCAATTTTCGGTAAAACTAAAAGGCGTCGCGCAAGTATGTAGTATTTATGCTTATACGCATAGCAATTTTTTTAATAAAAGGCGAAACACACAATTTTAGATATCATTTAACAGGAGGCAGAATAGTACTTTGTGTCTAAAAATAGATTGACCTTGGTAAATATTTCTTAATTGTAAAATAACGTTAATAATACCACGTTTTAGTGAAAATAATGGAAATAAAGTTTGTTAATGGATTGGACAATTCAGATTTTATCAGTTGAGAGTTATTTAGCCATAACAATAGTTTTGCTACCTTTATATTTTCCCTTTGAAAAAATTAAAGTCATATGAAACGAGTGACTGGTGAAAAATAATGTTTATCTAATTCTTGACCCAATGCATGTATATATCATAAACTTAGTCTTCTGTGCACGATTTTGTCATTTTTACGCAAATATATCGTATAATCGTCATTTTTTTCTCTTTGTCTGTTATTAGGTGAAAGATGGCAGCTATTAAATTGTCGTGTTTTAAAGCCGTAGTTTACCGATTGTCGACTTATTGTAAACAATCGACACAAAGGAGCATGGATAATGAGCACGTGTTTTACATGTATAATCAGATATTTTTTTTGATTTTAATGACAGATCCGTGCGTTTTGCGATGATCGAATTTTTACGAGGAAGTAAGCAGTAAAGCAAGTCTTCTAAATGTGGACAAATTAAAGAATTTTCTTCGGGAAAAAGTATATGTACATAACGTTTATAATGAACGCTATCCATTTAGTTATAAAACACATTTGCATATTTTTTTTAGTTTGAGGTTAAATTTGACTTTAATAATGAAATTTTGTTATGAATAAAAAACTGACAATACGGTGCAACAGTATCCTTCTAGAAAGAGCATTTTTATTTTGACTTTCTTTGCTTTTTATGGAAGGGTGTGTCACTTCAAAAAAGCGTGATATGAATTGGCCGTTAGAATATACATGAATTTATTATTAAAGTTTTCAATCAGCCTTAATTGTTGTGTCTTTTCAGAGTTGCAAGTTCTAAAATCCGACTGGAAGTGTCTTTCTAATACAACACATGGTACATATAACGTATTGTCGTTCTCATATGCATATGACATTTGTCACTGGACGTTAAACCCTAATTCGTCAGCATCATTCGCTTGGTTCTTTTCTTCTATTACTTAATCATATGTTGTTCAGAAAATATTCTTAAGAAGTACATGGAAAGGAGCGAATGCAAATACATTCGGTTTTCTTATGTTTTAATTAATTTTATTCCGTTTAGTTCTTTTCTACATAAGTGCAGAGGAGAACTGCAGTTGTCCGCAAGCAAATTTTTAACATTTGTCACCAAAAATTATACTTTTTTGCCATTCATAACTCTTAACAGACCAATTAACAGACCGGGTTTTATACATCCGACCCATTAACAGACCAGGTTTTAAATAAAAATTGATTTATGTCACCAACATACAGATTTTCAAGTAGATATTTTATCCAATGATATTAATATGGTTAACAAACATAATGTCTGTCTTTTTTTATGTTCAACATATTGCATGCAAGTAAATTCAAACAACGTGTCATTTTGTATATATATTGTGCGTGTAAAATGTGTATAAATTTATTGATGAGTAACCCGCCTTTTCATTTTAAAGATCGGGCATCATGTAAATATAACGGAATTTGATGAGACTGTTATTAAAGAGAGAGTGTTAGCGCTATAGAACCAGGTTTTATCCACCATTTTCTACATTTGAAAATGCCTGTACCAAGACAGGAATATGACAGTTCTTGTTTTTGATGCGTTTTGTTATTTGATTTTGCCATGTGATTATGGACGTTCTGTATTGATTTTCCTCTGAGTTCAGTATTTTTGTGATTTTACTTTTTATCGAAGCTAGAAAAAAATTAATTACACCACTGGATTCAGTACATTGAATTGTTTTGTCAGACATGAATATTTTTTTTGATAAAAATATATTTAAAAAGTTATTCAATGTTTAGTATCATACCATCATAACATATATGAGAAGAACATAACACGAGTCATGCCAACAACTGTTTTTTTTTAATAAATGTGTTTAGTTCCGATGCAAAGACCATATATAGAATCAATATTAAATACTGAAATCAAATGATTTTCTCGATATCACCCGATTAACAAACTTTAGCCAACCCGATTAACAGACCAACCGCCGATATAGCCGCATACTCAATATAGATTAACCGACCAATCTCTCGGTTAGCCGAGTGTCGGCCGTGATCACGTGTCAATCCAATAAGTCAAAACTACAAATATTTCAACTACGACATGATGTGATTCAGGTTTTTTTTTTTAAGAAGAAAGTTTATTTATATGTTTAATGTTAAAATCAATTCGTTTTGTGGTTTGTTCTTAACTTTCTAGCTAATTCTCTATGTAATGAATGGTAGTAGCGATGAACCGCTGCTGGAATAGAGAACTTGTCCAAACATCATGATTACATACAAAAGGGCACAGAGCGGCACATGGGGAAGGTGGACGAACCTCAATAAGTGTATCAATAAGTGTATTAGCCCATCTCGCAAGCTACCCAGGTTTTCGTCTTTGATGAAGCATGTACTAGTGTACGACGTTACAGTATGAGGGAACCATTTTAAAGACGCGCATGTCACGTGAATCTAACAATGTATTTATATTTTTTTATATTTTGGCCCGGTTATCAAATTGGTCCACATTGAGGTCTAAAGGGTCTAAAATTGAGCATTATTTGATTTCATCAAAAATTGAATTCTTGGGGTTCTATGATATGCTGAATCTTACCATGTATTAAGATTTTGGACCATAATAGGTAAATGTCCAATTTAAAATTCTCAAGTTTTAAGTTTAAGTTCTTAGACCACATTCATTCTGTATCAGAAACCTATGTTGTGCCAACTATTTATTCACAATCCAAATTCAGAGCTGTATCAAGCTTGTGTCCATACTTACCCAAACTGTTCAAGGTTCGACCTCTGTGATTGAGAGAGACTTTGAATGTGTGAATGGAGGTGTTGATTTTTTCGCTCCTAAGATAAGTCATCTTATTTGATAATGAAATGGATAATTTTGGAAATTGGAACTTTCAAGTGTTTGATTGGTATGTTGGGACCTTTCGCCCGTTATTAATATGGTAAAGACGCTGGTTCTTTTTTTGATTTATTTATTTTTGAAATCCAGTATCAACAATAAGTAGAATCCCGAGAGACATTGTTATTTATTTTTTTATCACCCGTACCCTGGGGTGTATTGTATTCCAAGTGAACAGTAATTAGAACTACGATTTATATATTGAGGCTCTATACGATTGGGTTAAAATATGGAGTCAAGGCAAACAGAGACATCTACAGTATTAACCGAAAGTAGGGATGTTCTTTACGGAGATCCTAGCCAGGACATAACATTACAAAACGTCTATCAACTGCTTATAAACACGAATGGCAGACTTACTTCTATTGAAATGACACAAGTCACCCAAATGAACAGAACATTAACAACCTTAGCTAAATATTTTAGCGAGTTAAAAACAAAAGTTAACGAAGTTGAATCAAAAGTTCAAAAAATAAATGTAAGATGCGAAAAAAGTGAGTCCGAAATATCACAAATTAGAACACAACATGGACATCTAGATAAACAATTAAAGAATTTACATGTTAAAGAAGTGAATAATAATTTACAGAGTATAAGTGATTTTATGGACGACTTAAAAGTAAAAAATGACAACAATGTAAAAGATGTGGAACAAATAAGATCTTCTGTTAGTAGAGTAGCTAACGACTTAGACGACCGAACAACCGAATTGAGGTCAGAAATTAAATCAGCTTTAAGTGATGCGCCAGAGGAACATGAAGAACTTCGCAACAAAGTAATCGATTTGCAATGCAGATCGATGAAAAATAACTTGGTATTCACAGGAATACAAAAGACGGAGCACGAAAATACAGAACAGGTAGTGAAAGACTTTATACGCAAGAATTGCATATTTCAGATTGGATAGAACTGGGAAATGTTCACCGCTTCGGCAGTGGAGCTCGCACAGAAAAAAGAGGCCGCCCGCGACCAATCGTAGCCAGATTTAACTTCTATAAAGATCTTGCAAGGGTACTATCTAACACCTACCGCCTGAAAGGTAAATCGTTCGGAGTCAACCAACAATTCCCGGACGAAATTGAGCAGGCTAGACAGAGTCTTTACCCGCTCATGAAGAAAAAACGATCTGAAGGTTGCCAGGTCAAGTTAGTGAGGGACATCTTGTATGTCGATTGGGTAATATATAATGAAGAACGCAATGTTGAAGACGATATAGCTACGAACACACAGACTCGCACAAAAAAGTCGCATACTCCAGATAAAAAAACCTGTACAAAAACGCAAACGTACAACGACGCCAAAACACTACTAGCAACCCCATAGAGAGTCAGTTGTTACCGATGCTTTACTGAAAGACATTAAAATGTTAAACCTGTACTGTTGCGGTGTAGTGAAAAAATCGCAGTGTCCTGAATTTATCAAATTGATAAGTGACCATGATATTATATGTTTGACTGATAATTTTGATAATACTAACATACCAGAATATACTTTTAATTTTAAAAATCGAAAGTCAGACTCCAGAGTAAAATCAGGTGGCATAGCTTTTGGGTATAAAAACGAAATGCTTAATATATTCATATCATTGAGACTAAGAGTAGCCTAGTGCTTTGGGCTAAGATATCTGCAGATTTACTACAGACTGATAAAGACTTGGTGATTGGGAACGTGTACATCCCTCCTGAAAATTCGCTGTACAAAATAACCGATTCATTAAACGAACTAGAGCAAGAGTTGTTGAAACTTTCTGTTAACTATAAATACATTATGCTTGTCGGAGATTTTAATAGCAGAACTGCTTCTGATATTGATTTTTCAAATATTGTTAATAGCAAACATGATATAGTTAGCAATTCAGATTTATGCTATGATTACTCAAATGCTTTACAAGAGTTAAATATGTTAAGTATTAGAAAAAGTAAAGATATATCGAAAAACACTTATGGAAACTCTTTACTTGATATTTGTAAAAATAACAATTTGTTCATTTTGAATGGTAGAGTGAGTGGTGATAAAGAGGGAATATTTACATGTAGAAGTTTTAGTGTTCTTGACTATTTTATTTGCTCATTTGAATTATTAAATCATGTTGTAAATATGCATGTAGATACGTTTTCGTCTCTTTACTCAGATGTACATTGTCCATTGACACTTTTGTTAAAATTTAAAATTGAGCAAAATGCTGTAACTGAAGCTGAAAACAATGATGTAACAAGTGGTAGTGAAAATATAAAGTTAAAAAAAAAAAAAAGATTTCATTGAGAACATTGATGGAAATAAGATTACAGAATTAGAAAATGAATTAATGTTTTTGCATTCACGTGTTATCCCGCAAAATTCTGTAAATAAATTGTCCGAACATATAAATGATATACTTTTGGAATCAGCAGAAAAGGTACTAGGTACCATTACTTATAACACGAAGGTTAAAAAGAAAACAAAGGAAAGCAAACCATGGTTTGACAAAAAATGCTGGGAGCAAAGAAAGTGCACACGAATTGCAAAACGACAATATAAAAACAACAAAACATCAGATAATCATGTTCAAATGAAAGATGCAGAGAGAAAGTATAAAAATCAGATGGATTGTTCTATACAAGAGTATAGAAAGATTTTTAGAAAAAAGATGCAAAATTTAAAAAACAGTAACTCTAACATGTCTAAGGAGTTCTGGAAAATTTTAAATGAAAAAAGAGAAAAACGTAGTCCAAATATTTCCATCGATGTTCTCTTTGATTTCTTTAAAGACTTAAATTCGTCGGATTCAGTCGACGATATCCCTGTTTCGCAAGTACCAAACCAGTACAATGAAACTCTTAGTAGTATCATAACAGAAAAAGAAATATTTAATTGTATTAAAGATTTAAAAAATGGAAAGGCTTGTGGAGATGACAAAATTATTAACGAATATATTAAAAGCACATGTCATATTTTTATGCCTATATATGTTCAATTTTTTAATATTGTTTTCGATTCTGGTAAAATTCCAGAAGCATGGTTAGTTGGTAACATTATTCCTTTTTATAAAAATAAAGGTGATACAAAAAAACCAGAAAATTATAGACATATCGCAATTCTTAGCTGCATGGGAAAGCTATTTACTTCAGTTTTGAATTCAAGACTATCCACTTTTTTGTTAAATGAAAATCAATCAGGATTTAGAAAAGGCTATTCAACCATAGACAGTATTTTTGTCCTACATATTCTTTTTGAACTATTGAAGATGCGAAAGAAAAAGAAAAGCCTTTGACACAGTTTGGCGATCTGGTTTATGGCAAAAACTTCTGGAGAATTTTATCAGTGGAAAAATGTATGATACCATTGTAAATATGTAAAGTAACATTAAATAAAGAATTTTTGATGGTAGTGTATTTTCAGAGTATTTTCCGTGTAATGTCGGTGTACATTGTACGTCACGACGAAAGCCTCTCACCTTTATATTAATGATCTTGAACATTTTGTAAAAGAACAAGATGTAGAAGGGTTAAAAACAGTATCCGATGATATAGAAATTGAGCTAGACTACTATTTAAAATTGTTTCTGATTCTGTATGCAGATGACACAGCTCTTTTGGCAGAGTCAAAAAATTACTTACAAAAGCAGCTTGACTCTTTGTATAACTATTGTGAACTTTGGAAATTGAAGGTTAATGTTAAAGTAAAGTAAAATTGTAGTTTTGTCAAAAGGTAGACCATTATCAAATATAGAATTTAAATATAATAATACTGTTTTAGAAATTGTAAATGAGTTTACGAACCTTGGTGTTATTTTTTCTAGAACAGGAAGTTTGTCTAAGGCAACAAAGGCACAAGCAGAAAAAGCCACACACGCTATGTACGATGTTATCCGCAAAGGTCGAAAACATAATTTATCTATAGAATGCCAACTCGATCTTTTCGATAAAATTGTAAAGCCTATTTTATTGTATGGAAGTGAAGTTTGGGGAGTCGGCAACATTTCTGTTATTGAAAGGGTCCACCTTAAATTCTGTAAAACTTTGTTAAATGTAAAGAAGTCAACGCCAGATTTCATGACTTATGGGGAACTGGGAAGATATCCTTTGGAAATTGATATCAAGTTGCGGATTTTAAATTACTGGTCGAAACTTATGTGTGGAAAGCAAGCAAAAAACTTCCTGTTATTTTGTATAAATATGCATATAAAAAGTATGGGATGAGTATTCCATGGCTTAATAATATAAAATCTATTCTAAATAGTTGTGGACTGTCATATGTTTGGAATGCACAGTACTTTGTTAGTAATACATGGTTATATCATGAGGTTAAAGTTTTTGTTGTAGACCATTTCAAACACAATTGACACGCTATCTTATTAGGATCGCCAAAAGCTATTAATTATCGTGTATTCAAAGATAATGCTGAAAGAGAAAACTATTTCAAGATACTAGATGATACAAATATTATTACTTTTTGTAGATTCAAGATACTCAGTCATAAACTTCCTATTGAAACTGGAAGGTTGAAAATTATACCTAGAGAAAATCGAAATTGTAAACTTTGTAATTCAGGAGATGTTGGGGATGAATTTCACTATATTTTTAATTGTTCGAAATTTAATTATGATGGAGAAAAAATTTGAAACCATATTATCTAAGTAGACCAAACATATTAAAATTTCATGTTTTGATGAATACTAGAAACATCAGTATGTTTAATCATATGTGCAAATATATCAAACTGATTAATAAACAGTTGGACTCTTAGCTATATAGGGGAAACATTGTTAAATATATTTTTTTATATAATATTGTATACATGCATAATGTGTTTTTATATTACATGTAGCTGGAATTAGTTTCCAGTTGTAGATCATACATTTGTATTAATTCTGACTTTATGTTATATTATAAATGTTTATAATATTTCTGTTCCATTGATTTTGGTTTATGAGAATAAAGACATATAGTGGTCGTATAAAGCTACGCCATGCTGAGCATCTGGTTGTAGATTTGTGTCGTTATGTTACTGTCTCATATATGTCTGGACGAATATGCAACATCATATTTTTGTCTTTAATGTGACCAGGTGAAATAAGGCTCAGATAAATTGAATGCAGAACGTTCATATATCTTAATAAATATAACATAGAATAGAAGGCAACGATAGATCTGAAATATACAGATAATGACAAATAAATACAACTTTACATATAAACGCATATGAATATATCATTTTGTAGCAAATAATGTATATTATGTTTAATTACACAATTGCAAATAAATAATAATGCAAAATACAGTTCAATGACCACTCTGAATGTAAACAATTTGTTAATCAATGCTAATGAAAACTTTTCAATAAAGTTGACCATACTACTATATGAAATACTATATAAAATTGAAAGTTAATTACAGATAATAAGAAAATATAAAGTTTAAAATATAATTAGCAAAGTAAATGAAACTTTAAAATATTTAAGTCAAAAACATTTAACCGTAAACTAATTTGAAAAACCCTTAAACACGTTAAATGTAAATACCTTATAATGCTGGCGACGGCTCCTAATGTTGTTAGTGTTGTTTCTTATTCTGCATTGACAATATAGTTAAAAAGTACAATATAAAATAGTCAAAAGGTGAACTGTTTAACTAGATACAACCAGATAAAACAACTATTAAATAAAGTAGTTTGTCCAATAGCCAGTGGTGAGTTAATATCAAAGAGCCCAAATAGAGTATTTTGGATTTATTGAACCATATAACACAAAATATGTTCAATAAATAGTAAGAGCATTATAGTAGCGAAAAATAGTTATTAACTAAGTACAAAGTTGGGAATAATATCAAAAAAGATGATATGTATATAAATGAACTTGTCCACATTAAGATGCTGTGTCATTGACGAATATGTCATATACAACGGCAACAGTGGTACAGTACCCAATGAAACAGTACCTTGTCTTTCCTTTATTATTTGAGTCGATGATGTATGGTCTGGTTGACGTATTTGTCATATCTTTCCTTTATTATTGGTGTCGATAAGGTATGGTCTGGTTGACGTATATGTCATATCTTTCCTTTATTATTTGTGTCGATAAGGTATGGTCTGGTTGACGTATTTGTCATATCTTTCCTTTATTATTGGTGTCGACAAGGTATGGTCTGGTTGACGTATATGTCATATCTTTCCTTTATTATTTGTGTTGATAAGGTATGGTCTGGTTGACGTATATGTCATATCTTTCCTTTATTATTGGTGTCGATAAGGTATGGTCTGGTTGACGTATATGTCATATCTTTCCTTTATTATTGGTGTCGATAAGGTATGGTCTGGTTGACGTATATGTCATATCTTTCCTTTATTATTTGTGTCGATAAGGTATGGTCTGGTTGACGTATATGTCATATCTTTCCTTTATTATTGGTGTCGATAAGGTATGGTCTGGTTGACGTATATGTCATATCTTTCCTTTATTATTTGTGTCGATAAGGTATGGTCTGGTTGACGTATATGTCATATCTTTCCTTTATTATTTGTGTCGATAAGGTATGGTCTGGTTGACGTATATGTCATATCTTTCCTTTATTATTTGTGTCGATAAGGTATGGTCTGGTTGACGTATATGTCGTATTTCTTTTATTTGTGTCATTTGGGTAATGTGTCATTGATATATACAACATGTCCTTTTTAGGTAAATGCTACAAAAATCTATATACCACGTTTTTGTGTGTCGTTCAAGTGTTGTCTTGTTGATGTATTAATGCAACCTTGTTTATTTGTGTTGTTAGGATTGTTTGTTTATGAAAGATATGCCACATTGACAAATTAATAGAGTTAGAATTACTTTGTTTCATTAAAAAAATGGCGAACGTAGGTACACGTATCTAGTTTTGGGAAGGGATAAATCCTACTTTATGATTAATCACCCTGATGATCTAAAAAAAAAAATCTCTGAAACTGACATCATCAAGATCCTTGATTTCTTGATTAACAACATATTTGTTACGTATAATTGGAGAACATGTTTTTGTTTTTAAAATGACGGAGTTCCAATGGGAACCAATTGTGCCCCTCTTTTTGTCGACAGATTATGAGGCTGACTTCATACAGGAACTTCTTAGGAAAAAAATCAGAAGTTAGCAATACCCTTTAACATTAATTTCCGCTATATAGATGATGTTCTCTCACTTATTAATACAGCATGTGGTGACTATGTTGAACGGATTTTTTCCATCGAACATAATATAAAGGATACCGGAGTATTAGAGATATAGATAAGTCTGCCTCATATCTTGACTTACATCTAGAAATTGATAATGAGGGCCGGTTGAAAACAAAACTTTACGACAAAAGAGATGATTTCAGCTTCCCAATTGTAAACTTTCTATTTCTATGTAGTAACATTTTAGCAGCGCTTGTATACGGAGTATACACTGTTAATTGATACGATATTCCCGGGCTTGCGTTTCCTATCATGATTTCCTTGATAGAGGTTTGTTACTCACAAGGAAGATATTCAAACCAAAAGTTCCAAATGGTGAAGTTTAAGTGATCCCTTTGTAAGTTTTACGGATGCCATCACGAGTTGGTTGACCGTTATGGAATAACCGTTTCGCAGATGATATCAGCTATGTTCCTTATGTCGTTACTACAATACCATTCCCCAAATTATCACGAATGTGACCTACCAAATTAGACTATCTACCGGATTTTTAATAATCTAAGCAACACGAAGGGTGCCACATTTGGAACATAAAAGCACCCTTCAGTTTCTGTTGGGGTTCGTGTTGTTTCGTGTTTAGTTTTCTATGTTGTCTTCTGTACTAGTATTTGTCTTTTAATTTTGCATCCATGGCATTATCAGTTTATATTCAATCTATGAGTTTGACTGTCCCCCTTGTATCTTTCGCCCCTTTTTGTTCAATTGACTCGTTTGGTTACTCTCTCATTGACGAATATGCCCAGTTAACATCATGCTCTCTGCACGTTTGTACATGTAGGTGGCATGTTGCAAGTCAAAATTATGTCCTAATCCGCTGTTACTCTTATTGTTTAGAGACAGTCAGTACACGTGGACTGCTTCTTTTTTAAGACCTACCTTTTATACTGTAAATTTGTTTACGTCTGCAAATGTAATAGTGTGCCACTGGTCCTTAAGCAACAACCAATCAACCATCGGCGTAAATGCCACATTGTTTGTATGTGTGCCAATGAGTTACATGACACATCTGTGTTATGATTCCTTTGTCATTGATTTATGATACATGATATTCTAGGATATGTCTCGTTTACCTTTTTCACATTAAAAAAAATGTAGATGTTTCACTGCTAGTACTTGTGTCGTCAATGTTGTATTTCAATTGCCGCTTTATTATCTGCGTCGTAAGGGTATAGTCTTATTGACGTACATTCCAAACCTTTTTGTTATCTACTTCGTAAGGATATAGTCTCAGTGACGTATATTCCACATCTTTTTATTATCTGTGTCATAAAGGGAATAGTTTCATAGACGTATACTAGTATTCCACATCTTTTGTATTATCTGTGTCATAAGGGTATAGTCTCATTTACATATATTCCAAATCTTTTTATGATCTGCGTCGTAAGGGTATAGTCTCAATGACGTATATCCCACATCTTATTTGTATCTGCTTTTTAAGGGTAAAGTATCTGTGACGTATATGCCACAACTTTTTTTTACCTGCATCGTTAGGGTATAGTCTCATAGACGAATATTCCACATCGTTTTTGGGGAAAGACGGCTTCAAGCCCTATGAGGTTGACCAGAGTGACATTCCGTAACATCATTCATTTTGTTTTTATAGTGTGAAAAACCCCCTACCAAATCCTCCTTAGATTGATAAGATGGGAAAACACAAATGAATACATTGACTTCGAACACTTTTTTACACATTTCCCTTCTGTTTCTCTAAAAATTATCGTATATTGAGCTCTCCTTTGCACTATTTACGTTTCTTTTACAATCCGGAAAAATCAGTATGACGAGATATTCTAAATATATCCAACCTACATTATATTTTATAGTGACGTCAATGTTGGAATGTCACACTACGCAGAAGCAGGGAATATACTTCACTGGTTATTTAAATCATTCTCAAAGATTGTGCATTAATTAAAAATGGCATTTGTTAAACAAACATAATTATGTTTGCTGTGGATGATTCAAACATCAACATGCAATACTTTCATTTGTAGGTCAACAACTTTCAAAAACTTTCAAAGTAAACAAAGTCCGAGGGCTACATGAGATTGGGCAGAGAAACGAATTTTTTCATTTCTTTCTGTAAAACTCTGTTTTGAGAATATTCCTCCAATTCTGGAGCACCTCAATTTATAAGTGAATCCACTAAAATAAACACTTTAAATGTGATATTTAGTAAATGACAAGTAGTTTTCCATTAAAACTAAATTTTGTGTACCAACATAATCATTGTAATGGTAACAAAACAAAAAAATACAAATGTTGCATTTTGTAGTTTAAACCTATTTTTTAATGAATTTTTACAAATATTTCAAAATGTAGGATTTGAAAACAAGCTTCACACAGGTTGCATTAATCATATTGTTTTTTTTCTATTAGTACCTGTATCCCTGTGATGAGAGTTGTAACTGGGAACTTTATTAATGAAAATTTAAAACTGAATAGATTTTTCAATCTTAACTTTCTCATACCTGCCAACTTTTCAGAATGCCCATGGGTGTTTTGTGTGCAAGTTGGCTGTCATAGTCCTAAAAGAACTTCAAGGGGGTCATAAAATACATTTTAATGTTGTGTTTTAGCTTCTTCATACTTTTATCAGCCAAACGTCATTGTAAAGTTAATTGTTTTGTCTAAATTTGTGGACAAAATTGCTCTTTTAAAATTTCAATTTGGGAGCCTCCATGGGAGAAATCCCCCGCAAATAGTGACAGTTGGCAGGTATGACTTCTTAAGAAAATTAATAAAAATCGTAAGAGTACTGTAACAAAAAATGGAAAATGACCCTAGCCTACAGTTCAGTCGTACACTATTAAGATTTCAAAAACATATTGTAGATTTTTAGATAATTAACCATCAACTTTAATTGAATGTTTAGATTTAGAAAATGCAGATCTCTTCACTGGTCTAAATTGAATCCTGTTCATGTTCTAGGTGTTCTTTGTTTCATTCTTTATATGAAGACTATCAAAAGATTACTTTTTCTTATGTTTTGTGGTTATGATGTGCTAAATCAATGACGTATATTTCACATATAATTTTCGTTTGCGTATAATGTCATTGACGTATACCACTTTGGCTTTCTTTTTCTGACCTTAGTTTTCGCAAGGATGTGAAATATTAAAGGTGGTTTCTACAACGTTTAGTGGCAAATATAGGACCGGACAGGAGAAAATTGAGGTTCTCGGTACATTTATGTCTACCAACACAGACATGAGGTTGTGTTTGGTTGTTGTTAATGATATAAGGGACAATGAACTGAAAAATAATAATGCCAACATTAAATTTTAAAGTTTTTATATTGAGGACAGTTTAAGATTAAAGACATACACACATATGAATAGACTTTCTATAATAATCTTTATTGCAACTCAAAACACTAGCTGTGGGTTAAAATCAAAACATTACACATTGTGTTACATGAACAAAAAACATACAACATTTCAAAAAGTTCAAATTAGTAATATGTACATAAAACAATAGTTCTTAAATGATGCACTTATATAAGTTATTAACAACAAGTCTTGACGTATGCAAAATTTCCAACAAATTGCATGTATAGCTGTTTCTTTAAGCGGCAATCATGTATTACAAACATGAACAACTACATGCATTTAGTTAAAAACAAATTTTGAACCTTTAAGATAGTATTGTAGTAATTCTGTGATATAAATCATAATTGATTTAGTTGAATGTGTATTCGAGTGATAACACAAACCCATGAATTCATTTCGAAAGACTCTATGTAAACAAATATTAATCGAATGAACTAATTACAGCCGATTGCATTGAGGGTGTAGGTAAAGGTAATACATTTGGTTAGTTGCTTGCTAGCTGAACCGGGAAGTCATTATTAGGTATACATACACAAATTCATGGATCTACAATCTGTGGATGCCTGTATCTTGACATTGCACAAGGTCATATTTTTTCTCTGACTGTTTATGACGTCTTTTCACTAAATCCATTGGATGTTGGATGTGTACATATTGATAAGTTAGTCTTAGATGCATGATTTATTTTGATTAGTTGTTAGTGGCTTTAAACAAGCTATCACTTAACTGCGAGGACTATCAGGTGTCTTTTTGCTGTTGGGATGTTCAAGTACCCGGCAACGTCGACTTCTATTGTTGTCCATCTGATGAGTTTTTATATTGTACTGTTATACCACTGGTCCATATTAGGAGAGGGTTGGGATTCTGATAACATGTTTCACCCCGCCACATTATGTTTGTATGTGCCTGTCCCAAGTCAGGAGCCTGTAATTCACATGATTCAGTGGTTGTCGTTTGTTTATGTGTTACATATTTGTGTTTCGTTCAATTTTTTTTATATATAATGAGGCCGTAAGTTTTTTCGTTTGAATTGTTTTACACTGTCATTTCGGGGCCTTTTATAGCTGACTATGCGGTATGGGCTTTGCTCATTTTTGAAGACCGTACGGTGACCTATATTTGTTAATTTCTGTGTCATTTTGGTTTCTTGTGGAGAAATGTCTCATTAGCAATCATACCAAATTTTCTTTTTTATATATACTTCCCTATTTTCTAAATATGAACACATGAATACACTTAAGACATGTGATACAGTTTAATATAAATAGAACTTCTGATAGCTTAAACTGTTGTTTGTCGTCAAGTGGCAAGTATGTCATGCCTATTTAGTACGAGAACAAATGGACAGTCTATATTGAATGTAAGTTTTCCAGGATATAAAAAAAGGAGTGAAATGAAAACCGGAAACCAGTCAATGAGACAGCAATCCGACAACACAATACAATTTTTAATGTTTTTCGATTTTATCTAAAAGCAACACATTCGTATAGAATATTTGTTTCGAATACCAAAAATAATGCTGAGGATATGCATATGACTTAAATAAAAATGTCCTCTTAAACAATGTATATATAAAAATGTATATTAAAAGATATCATGCACTATAATTTGAATTTTGTTTTCTTCTTCAAACATCACACAGCTAGTGGGTGTGTACCAAAGAACAACACATCGTTACAGCATTATTTTACATACCCATTTACAGTTGATTTGTTGTCACACATGAAATAAAAGCGTTGAGCACACCAAACATTTACATAACAAATGTGTTGATATTGTCTTTAACCTAAATACGGAATACAACTGAACAGATCATGACAATCAGTTGAAAAAGGTTGATTGTAAATAGAACAAAGGTAAACTAGAAGTTTTTTTTTGGATGACGAAACACACAAACAGATCCGAGTCAAAATAAATTCATTGTCTGAAAGAATTATTCATGTTTATTTCTATTGCTTTTTGACGTCAAAAAGAAAAGCTTCACAATTATTACAAACAAGCAGACTATTTTCTTTTTTGTCAAAATAAATTCCACACGGCTTGTTTAATCCATCTGATTCAGTAAGTTCTCTGTGGTGTTTACCATCATCTGATACAACTACTACAATGTCTTTCATATAATCAAACACATAAACATTCCCCTCATCATCTGTTGTTACACGACGGAAATCTTGAATTTCATCCTTTTTAAACTTCCACATTACTTTTCCTTCTAACGAGCAGCAGTATATTGATGTATCGTTTATACAGACCAACCTGTCTCTGTCTACTGTAATGTCGTAGACACCGACTGTAGGTAAAGGTATAATACGTATTACTTTACCTGTCAGGTCCATCACATTTATTATACTCAGACCAACAACAACGTACAGGTTATTATCATTATATGATATTCCGCCGCAGTAACCACGGATGTTGATTGTACTGGTGATAGAACGTGTAGATATATTTATTATCAGTATGGTTCTGTCAATACAGGATACTGCTACAGTGTTACTATCTATCTCTGTTATATATTGTGGTGAATATGACAGAGGAATGTGATGGATATCAGTACCGTCTGAATTACAAATAATAAGTCGGTTATTGTCATAGTCGCTGAACACTAATGTATTTCCTGTTTTGATACAGCTAGAAATGTCCGGATTTTCATTCGTTGACTGTGTTATATTAATCTGTTGACGCAAATTGACAGAAACAGAAAGGTTGGTCTTGACAGGTGTTTGATCCTGAGCTTCTTCTTTTTTTGGTTCATTTTCTGAAATAAATAATCAAGTATCAAATTGGTTATTTCAACAAGCGGTTACCTTATTTATAATGCAGTTTACAAAAAAAAAATAACAACAAAAAGGATTTAATTTTTAATTCAGTTTACCACTAAGAGTGACTGAATGTTGTAACATTTCTTATGTTTTGCAAACTATATAATTTAAGTAACATTTCACGACCTCAAATTTTCTCTAAGATGTTATCGATTTATGTTTTTTTTCACTTACAAGATTGAAAACTCATTTAACTTTTATATCAAGCTCCGAATTATCAGACCACACAATATAAATTAAGAAAAATGAAAAATTGATATAAAGGTCAGATATTAAAATACAGTTCCATCATCTACTATCTAGTCTAACAGTGGGAAGATATATCTGTTTCATGCTACCTTTAAGTCATGCGAAACAAAAGACAAATATATTCATAGGCTACATTACACTAATCACGGATGTTGAGGTTCCTCCTTTATAAAGTTTACACAGACGTGTCGCTGGATCCCTGTTTCGTATGCCTCATAAATCAATGGGTTGTAGTTTGAACACGGTAAAAGTAAACTGGTCAACAATTTTGATCTTTCGGTTAGATATTTTTGATTATGCTGTGTTTGCTTTTAAATAAATTACTTCAATATATGAACAGAGGCGTTTTCGAAATCCCAGATGCAGTCATCCAAGTGTTTAAACACCTGGTCCTAATTGCCATAAAATTTATAAAGCATTTATTGTTTTTGTACAGTTATCCAAATGTTTAAACACCTGGTCCTTATTGTCATTAACTTTATAAAGCATTGATTGTTTTTGTACAGAAAAGATACGAAGTAAATGTGTCCTGTTCATCTTTTGTTTACCCTCTCAAATGGTAGAGGTAGTTGGAGAAAACTTGTCAAAATTCCTAAAGTAGAAACACATCAGCGATGTTGTTTTACAATATAAATTTGAATTGTCTCGTTCTTCAGTACTTACATTTTAAATGCATTCTCAGTAATTTCTAGTCTTGAAAATGAATGAAATATTTACCACTGAACGTAAAGCAAACAATTATGAAACACTTACACTTCAGACAACGGTTTATCTGCCTATTGTAGTGATCTTGTTTAAGGAAAACATTTATCATGAACAAAGCTTCATTTTTATGAACGAGAAGGAACTTGAATATCATGTCAAGTTATAGCTAAGCACAGGATGTAATTTGGTTACTGAATGTTGAATCGCTTATATTGGGCTTCAATGGTATGTTCGGTTTTGTAGGATGTATAAATACGCATTCACGTCCAACCAGATTTTGGACGCAGAATATATTGACCCCTGAGGAAAATGACACACTTTCTGCAGTTTAATATTAAAACGGATTCGGGGATCAATATATCTAATTTGAAGCACTTCTTTTGACTCTGTAACATGTCATTGTTTAATGGCTTTTAAACTCACTGAATACACCGCCTTTCATACTTGTCGAAAACTATTGGATTAGTTCCAAAATTATGCCCTTTCGTGTGTTTATTACATCAATTAATCTTTGTCATTAAATCTTGTGTTATGTCGTTTTACCTAAATGATATCATCTATGCCAATTTTCGGCTGAAGGGAATGTTTAATTACGCAATTCTGTAAAGGAGAGTATCAAGTTATCGATAAAGAAACATCGGAAACCTCTTTGAATCCAAATTTCTGCCTATATCCAACACACCTTTATTTCATGAAATAATTGCCACTTAACGTTAAGCTAGTACTAATTGAGGAATCAATCATATTTCCTTAAATTGATTGTTTGTTGCTAACCGTCCAGGTGCAAATGATTTCTGCATGTTCTTGACGGAATCAGTTAACAGTAAATATGGATAATTCTGGGATAGAAGTCTGGTAAATTTTGACTGTAATTGATTGTGAATTGAAAAGTGACAGAATAGACTGATGTGCAATAGACAATTTTCTCAACCCGGTTTAGAGGTATTGCAAAGGTTCCAACGTTAAGAAAATATGGCATTCTCTCCATGAAAACATCGGATTCACCATTCCAAATCTAAACTTACGTGGCTGTGTACTTGTACATCACTCTCAATCAAGGGGATATCACGGTTTCTGCCAAGGTTGTATTGGCAGTCGCGGTCGGAAGGGGAACCTTAGTTTATTAGTTGTTGCACCATTGACCAACGTTGCATTTAAAACATAACTACTTTTAAATCATGACAGTTCAGAAGCACCGCATAATGAGCTTGGGCTTTACATGGAGTATTGGTGTCAGCCGAGTGCAAGTAAAATAAAAAATAACACTTTCGTCTTTACTATTATTTCCTAATCCTTTTATCAGCTCTTTAATGCTTAGTATAAGATTTTTGACTAACGACAAGGAGCATCACTGAACAACAATGTTTATTGCCGAAATGCATTTGGTGCAATAAAACAATACCGTTAAAGCTGTTGTTATCAAGGAATGTAATACTATGTTTGACCGTAAGCTTTAGTATTGTATTCAGTCCAGCAGATAGGTGAATAATTGTGCACGTTGTGTTAACAGCATAAAATTCGGTAGAAACCTAGTTTGGACCATTCTAAACAAATTTAGATATGGAGGCAAGTTTGATTTTATCCACTAACGGTTTTATCATCAAAATGGCGGACATGCATTTGATAACTGATAAAGGGTTATTTAATTCTCAATACTGATAGCCAATGTTTGCTTTGTAGACGATAATATTATTGCGTACTCGTGGTTTAACATAATGTATCATTTCTTTGAAAACCTCGAGGTATTGTATTCCAAAAATGTCACTTCCGGTAAATGACAAAAAAACGTAATTTAAGGTAAAAATACATATGTTTAAAAAAAAATGTGTAATGTCAAAAAAAGGTTGAATTACATTGTCCTTCTCTGGTATACGCAGGTAGGTTAATGCTGTTCGAGAGTAAATCGGCTATTTATTCATATAAAAATCAATGAAATTTGAAATTATTTAGAATTTTTGTCTAGAAACTTTCATACCCAGAACTTCTTTTTATCATCCCTAATATTATCCAAAGTTTTAATTTCTGGTGTCTCAGAACCCTCCATCTGGTTGCCATGGTAACGGGCAGCATTCAAAGATGGCGTGTGAACGTCCAACTTCAAGAGCCTGGCACACCCCATAGAACTAGGCAAATGAATAAAAATAAAGTTGTATTTGGTTGAAAAATATGTTATCTTTCCCGTAACAGCTGTTTCATTCTTTAAATGTGCCCTTTTATAATAAAAAATAACAGAAATGACATACAATCCAACCGTGGCCCCACCAAAAGTCAACTATTTTGCCAATTTTAGATATGTTATATTCATTTTAAAAACAAGAAACAGCAATCTTCGTATTCATGAGCTTTTCAAGAATAAATATGCCAAGTTTTAAAGAGATCAATAAATGTTAACGGGGTGTGCCAATGCGATCTTTATAGATGAATGATATTCAAGTCCTTACTCGGCGACATTTAAACACTGAATTGATTCAGATCGATTATTCCTCTTTTCGGTGTAAAAATGCAGGGAAAGAAATAATCGACATTTTGATAGTTTCTGACTAGAGATAAACACATTAAAGATGTAAAATAATGGTTTTTTTTTTACATTTTCATACTTGAGTTGTTCATGAATCTTTAAAGAATCACCATGCATACGAAGAGAAAAAAGGGGGGATACTCTGACGTTATAATTTGTGAGGGTTTTCGTAACCAAATGTTCATTTCTAAACATATGTGTGTCATATCTGCCGATTGCAAATAATATTATCTTGCTTCCTTCCTTAAATTTGAATATCATAGGGTCTTTACGACTTTTAGATTACCAAGGTTTAGCATAGTGAAATAACGTGATGACGAACGGCATAACAGTATTTCTAAAACAAAATGATTCTCCTGATAGGGAAAACACTTTTTAAAACAAGCACTAGTGCATGGTAGTATGTAGCCCCTTCTATCAAACTCATGTTTTATGAGAAATATTTATCTATTCAGCCCTATTAAAGTTTTTCCAATGTTTTTTTATTTAAAAACATGTTTAATTAATTCACTGAATTATAAGGATCAGTTTCTTTCACATCACATGTGTGAATGGGTCTTTTTTAAAACTATATCAGCTATAAGCAATAATTTCTAGAGCTATGTTCATTATTTGAACGTGCATCATTCATTGATTGCTCTTTTTCCAGTATAAAACAGTAAATTATTATAGTAAAAAAGAAAAAAAAAAATTTCCTTGAGATAAATCTATTTGTTTATTCAATAAAGTTGTATGCATGTGAAAGCCTTGAGTTCAGTATGAGTAGTATCTGCCTATTACATACAAATATGACTATTTCAAAGGTTTCAATGTCAAAGAAACTTATAATTTTTCATTCATTTCAAATAGTTTTCTCAAAATTAAAACAAAAGGCACTGCATATGTCACATTGCATTTAAACTAATAATCCTTATAACAATGCATACAATACTTCCTTGTAGGTTTCCATGATCCATTTTAAAATGTATAGACATATATACATGTATCATCCTGTTGGTTTTCATATGATAATGCTGTACTAGATAATTCTTTATTCCTATACTTGTCTTTTTTTATTTCACATGTATCATGCAAAGAATATTCCTATATATCCATGTAAAATGTTGTGAATTACAATATATATACCAGTAAGTACATGCAGGTACCACATATAATGTTTGAATTATAATGATCACTTAGTTCACAGCTTTATGTATATATCCAAAATTATCTCAACTACTGCACATGATGCATAATGATATGAATATTTCCTTTTGTGTGTTGATCCTTCAAAAAAGAAGTGCACAGTCATTTCCTCTCATGTTTTTATTTCTTTATTTCTTTGTCTTGAATGTTCCAGAGTCAGTTTTAACAGTAATCAAATCCTTCCTTTTATTGTAATACTGAAAATCTCTGCATTCCAAAAGTTACATGTGACATGGCATGGGGTTTTCATATTCAGCACTGTTTTAATATTTTTGTTGTTTATCATCAAGCTTTTATCTAAAAAAATATTGACTTCACTTTCTTTTCATGCATATATATCTAATACTGCCCCCATATCTGGTTACAAATTGTCTGATAATTTCCTTGTGTGTGTTGATCTTCATAAGAAAGAAGTGGTCACTCTTTTCCTCTGATAACTTTTTTCAAATTTCAGTTAGGCTATTATAGTTAAAACTAACATGTGTGACACCATTGCCTCCAAGTCATCTTCATGCATGTACTGAAAAAAATATGTAAACCATTAATGGCATTTAAAAGTAATTGGTATTCATATTATGATACAAATAGAAAACTTCAGTCAAAATTATCACATTTGTGTATTCCTTAATTATTATTGATTTAAAAGAAAACTTGACACAAAGTGTAATTGATGAATTGTCTGTAAAAGTACAATAAAGTTTGTAAGTACAACTTACTTTAACTGATATTTACCCATCACATTGCTTTGCCAATTTGTTATTAATAATCAATATGACTTAATCAAGATTGGGTGAGTGTGACTAAATACACCAGATAACTTATATATATTCACATAAACTGAGGGTCTGGATGGTGTTTACAGAAAAGATACACCAATCATGTAATAATCCCTATGGGCAAAAGTGCAAAATTTAAAGGCTGAGACATTAAAGATTAAGAAAACACTGATAATAAAAGAGAATGATGGTGTGTTAAAATACAAAGAATAGAGAATAATGAGCAAAACAGATAAAGATTATAGAAAATGGTATATAAAATATAGAACTGAAGGGAATCATTCATTATAATACAATTAATACTTACATTTAATTGTGTAGACCTCATATCATAGAAACTACACTCTTTATGCATTAACAGTCAACTTATTAGTGCCAGTTGTAAATCAATCTGCAAAAGAAGTTACAATAATTACACAATTAAGATTGATCTGTTGATGTAAATTGTTTTATAACAAGTGTGTCAAAATTTGAACACACATATACTTCAGATACACATTATTATAGTTAATCAGTATTAAAAGTACATATTTAATTTAGTCTTATGTCTATATATTAAAAAAAGATAAGACAAAAAATTAATAAAGACAAAAAATTCAAATGTACACTAAAAGGGATGATTTAAAAATAATACTATTATGACTTAGCATCAAATTTAAAACCATAAATGAAAACTTTAAGTTGTTAATAAATTATGGCCATGATAATAAATAATATTTCTCACATATAACATATCTCATGTGAATGCTTACAGAATTTTACTAAATACAGACTGAGGCATAAGTATGATGCACAGAGTCATGCATGCATATATTTTGAATAATTCTTTGTTTAACTTCTACAATATGTTTATAAATTGGAATAAGGAATGATTTAACATGGATCGATTTTAAGATTAAGGTACAAATATACCTAATAGATATTTAAAGAAAATGTTAAGGTGTTTGTATACGAGACTAATTAAAGGGCAAAAAGGGGGGGGGGGTTGATAAAGGCATAGGTGAAAAATGGCGGGCCTCAGCCGGCATGTTGTTCGGACATTTTAACAAATTCTACTGCTTAGGTTGCATGGTTGATCATGGTTTCTGACCACCGAGATCCCAAATTTAAACATTTGACCGGCATGAATGCATCCCTGGTCAGTCTGCAAACTGTCGACGTGAAACTATTTTTATAAAGTCAATAGCTAATAGAGATTGAATTGTTTATAAGCAAGTAAAATAGTGTTAACGTGAAAAATTAATTCAAAGGAAGTTTCAACAGACTGCCCACATCATGCTGACAGCGAAACTTGTAAATAACCACATTTTTTAAGTAAACATGCAGCTTTCTCTTCAGACTACATTCATAATCGTGAATGAAATGAATATCCGAGATCCTCGGAAGAAGGCTAAAATAATTTAAAAGTAACGTACCTCAAAATATAAGCAGCCCACATCTATATTAAAGTGCTGTTGTCGAACTGAAGACACTGACTTCTATCATAACAAGGTGCCCGATCAGCTGTTGGTGACAAGCTCAAATTTGACGTCGACGAAACGTTTTAGCCAATCACGTGTCGAATAGTTAGGAAAATGACGTCAGATTTAGATTGCGATGCAAACACCGAAAATCATTGCTAAATTTTTTTAAACTGCATTAACCTGCCTGCGTATTTGTTCGATCAGAATAA
The DNA here is from genome assembly GCA_019925275.1 of Mytilus edulis. Taxonomy (NCBI): domain Eukaryota; kingdom Metazoa; phylum Mollusca; class Bivalvia; order Mytilida; family Mytilidae; genus Mytilus; species Mytilus edulis. Next base: position 196,726 of record CM034359.1, read on the forward strand.
AGAATTGTTCGATTAATGGCATAATAGTGGTTCCGACATTCAAGGTACTCGCCTTGTCTCTCATAACGGCGGATGCTTTAGTGACACCATTCAATGCAATCCATGTATCCCATGCTCTTTTATCTTTTAACCAGCGATCGATTCCACAATGTCGAATCCAGTAAATGCATGGAAAACAGGCAATGCATATGCTTTTTCTTGTTCTAAAAAGTTAGCAATCTCATGAATTCAAATGTATCTGAAGTCCTAAAGCAATCCATATGTCAGCTGCATTTGTCGCATGAAAGCAGTACTACTTCATCGGTATCAACTGTAGCAATAATTTTCTTCCCAAAAATGTAATCATCCATCAGTTTATGTGACAGAAAACTGAAAATGCTCTAATTTGTTTTTATCTACACACATGGGAAGCTCTACCAGTATCGTGGTTACAAATGTAGCATGTCTTTGTCGTTGTCTTTGAACACGTTTCCTTGTGCCGTCAATCTTTATACTGTCTACAATAGTTACTTCTCTTGTTGATGTGGTCAATGGTTCTAAACATTTCGTAAGTAATCAGACTGAATGCCGGTAGATGGATGTGATTTTGCTGTTTAAAGAACTCGTCCAAGTTTCCTCTTAGATAAATTTACATAATGGTATTGTCCAACTACTTCTATTCAACGAACGACGAATAGTATCAACAACTGCTGAGGGAGGTATATCTTTAACTATTATACAGAACAAGCAGTTCAAGAAATTGATTTCCTAAGTCTTCTGCTAAAGAGGCTACATCATGGATATACGACACTTGAACACTTAGTTTCTGCTCATGATGAGTTATGTCCTCATCATAAAGAAATCAATCTCTATGACTGTCCCTCTTGTATCTTTCGCCCTTTTTCTTAAACTCTTTAGCAAGGCTTGCCATATCCAGTCAAGCTATCATCCATCGTCGCAGGGCTAATACGTCTTCTGTTAACAGTGCCTCCATCTGACTTAACAACATATTTATTTTGTTCATGCGCATAGACAATAGCTATTACTGTAAAAAAATTGACTTATGAACTACAAACTGTTCATCTTCTTGTTATTGCTTGCAAAGCAGATTGGTAGGATTTGCGGATACTGAGAGCACTCATATAGCATCCACGAACCTAAATGAAAAATATATCCACTAATTTCCGACTTTTCTTGTCTGACTGTGAACTTTTATTCCTAGGTTCATATGTAAGGGGGTTACTTTAGATGCATGATGACGGATCTTTGGAGAGTTCGTTTGTAGCTTTTGAATATTAGCATCTGACCAATCGTTAGTGGTTTTCCTGAAAATAAGAGTCGGTTGTTATATGTACCAATAAACATGTCGCTGCGAATGATTTTTACTGCTTTATTAATCTGCATTTAGTTTGAGTCAAAGTCATCATTACCTGCTTTCTGAAGAAAGTGTTCTTTATCATCTTTGAAATTAATTTTCTGACCCTTGTTGTCATTCCTGAATATCAGGTAAATAAGCAAGTATTAGATATAAGAAGTTGTTGTATGAGTGCCATTTAGACAACTCTCCATCCAAGTCAAACATGTGAAAGCTCTCTCACAGGCAAACAACCCATAACTGTGTATTCTTTTATCTTGTACTATCACTCTGTCTTCAATGTCAACACCTAGATTCCTTATTTACCTAGAATAAACCTGACATCTTGAAAACTGGTGCTTAATCTTCCTCAGTTATGGAATCTTTAATATAACTGATGAATTCAGCTAATGCGATTCCATGGCTTATTCGTATGTCTCTTCCTTATTCAGTCTCGACTTTTGATGCCTTTTGATAAAGATTAGCAAGACAAGGATATTTTGTTTCTTTTACAATAAGGTCCCCAGCACTGATCGTCTCTAATAAAGTTGTATCTTGAAGCTTTAGTACACTTGACAAACAGGGATAACAACATTACTTGTTGTTTCTCTGTGAATGTTTTTTATCTGGTCTATAGGAACCACAAAAGAAACATACACATTCTTTCATTGCTATTTCACATGGTAAGCTGATGCGGGTGAGTTTCCAGCTCCGATTGGCTGTTTTTTTTACATCTGTACCCTTGTTATGCCTTTTTTTTTTTTTTTCTCTCTTTGGTTTTGTTGAATTGAACTTAAGATGGCAGGTGTTATGCCATGTGGCATTGTTTTTGTACATACTATGTGGAAGCCCACTGCCATCACATTTAGTATTCAGATTGGTCGTAGACAGTAAACATGGACGTTCTTTGCATTTTACGAGATTTTCCGCAAAATTTACATATTTGGTACCAATACTGAAACACTTTGCATCTATTCGTCTGTTATATTATGACAAACTATACAGTTCAAATTGAGAATGGACATGGGGAATATGTCAAAATGACAACTCCCGAACAGAGAGCAGACAACAGCTGAAGTCCACCAATGGATGTTAAATGCAGCGAGAAATTCTTGCACTAGGAGGTGGTCCTCAGCTGGCCCCTATATACATTTGTTTACTATAGTTCAGTGAAATTGGACGTCACACTAAACCCCAAAACATATAAATAAACTAAAATAAAGTCCAGTCAGCGGACAATACCCGAAGGTAACCAATGGGTGTTCAATGCAGCGAGAAATTCCCACACTCGGAGGTGGTCCTCAGCTGGCCCCTATATAAAATTGTATTCTTCAGTGAAAATGGACGTCACACTAAAAACAAAACATAGAAATGAACTAAAATAAAGTCCAGTCAACCTCTTTATCATTTGGGAAGATCTTCCTGGTCTTTGATCATCTGATGTCTCATTAAGTTTAAATCTTCAAGAGCTCATCTTTGAACTGTTTTTGAGACTCCTGAACTATAACGTGTATGTCTATCTTTATAAAAAAAAATGAAACAATATTATTTACCACAAATGAATTTTAACGATCTCCAAAGAAATAAATGCATGAATTTATTACACCCTTCTTCAAACTTTTTGCAAATTAGTCGACTTTTTTCATGCTTGAATTTTAACACGAAATTTCGACCGGAAGTTGACCAAACGTTACCAAATGTTGCTTCAACTTTATAAACAACACTGAAAAACATTTTATTTTATTCAGATCAAATTAAAACATCAGTTCTTAGACTTGTAGTTTAAACTAAAAATTGTGAAAGATAATTAAAAAAGTTGAAATTTAAACATACATCCGCCATTTTGGATTTTACCGAAAGTTAACTATATTTCCAGCCTGCCTCCATATCTTACATTGAAGAATATAGATAGAAGTATTTTTGAGCAAAATTTTGTGCTTTTAACACGAAGTGCATAATACCTTCATATATTTCACCTATCTGCTGGACTTATTGGACAAATTCCGTCTTTGCCTGATTCAGTTGGAATCTTAATTTTGTTATTAATTTCCTAATTTATCAAAAATCATGAAATGAGAATGTTTATAATATCCTTAAATTTCCATCTTTATTTTTAAAGCAGATTAAAAGTATTAAAGACATCATTTTTTAAAGACTTTAAAATTTGTTTTTTGTATTCGCATCATAGCTGTAAACACATTACATTTAATGCGCAGTATGTCAACAAATAGTCTATTTTAGATTTTGTTATTAATCATGATAAAATATATAGAAGAAAGATATGTTGGTACTTATTTTATAAACATGCGCATTTGGCAGGCGTGTAGCTCCCTATACGCCAACACGCAGTTGCGTGCACATCGGTTCGGCATGCAATACAAATTATTGCAAATTATAAATTTATAATTTAAATTTTAAAGGAACACATATAATTGATGAAATGTCATTACAAACACTACAAACCAGTAAAAGTCTGAAATGGCCTATATTTGTACTCGACTGTACTGATCTGTACTCGACCAGTCTGAATTGGTCTGAAATTTACTTGATAATACTCGACTGTAGTCTGAACCATACTGAACAGTCTGGATTTGTACTTAACCATTTTATACGAGTCTGAACCATATTCGACCTAGTCTTAACCGTACTCGACCTAGTCTGAACCATACTCGACCTAGTCTGAACCGTACTCGACCTAGTCTGAACCATACTCGACCAAGTTTTAACCAACCTAGACCTATTCTTTGTTTCCATCATCTGAATTTTATCAATTTAGGAAATATTTTTTTAAATAAAAAATGAAATTTAAACAACAACTTGAAATTTAGTTGAGTTTAGTTAATAATGCAGTGAGTGTTTTTTTTATATTAATATATATATAAAATAGTATATAAAACAACTGAATAGATTTTAAAAAATGAGACCTCAATTGTTTTGTTTTTTATTAAACCAAGAATTTAATATAATCATGATAATATAATTTCCATATCAATCCTTGATAACCTTTTTAGAAAAGGAAATGTGTTCAGTAAAAATTTATTTCAATTAATTACGGTAATTTTTGTCAAATTAAAGACATGGCATAATTAAAGCAATTTAATATGGTCTAATTACCTCAGTACATGTGTGTTTTACAGGTAAATAGAAAGCCCTATTTTCTTAAATTCGTGTATTACTTATCTAGTATATTTGGAAGGCCTTGTTATTTAAGTTAAACAGGATGTTGCAATTTTGAATAAATGTTATTTAGAATTTAATACCTCTGACCAGGTGTGATCTTAGGTATGAGTTTGCCCCAAGTAGAGGTAATACTTTATATTTCACCACTAATCAGAAAAACATTTTTATTTATTTATTTAATTTTATCCCATTTTGATATAAATTAATTATAATATTTTTTATCCTAAATATAATAATAGATATCTTTTTAATATAAGGTTAAACAATTTATAGATTTTGTTGGCTGTTGTTATATATATATCAGTTAAAAAGAAATTTATTTTGACAGTTAAAAAGTAGAGGTTATTTGGTCTAGTATGGTTCAGACTGGTCGAGTATTGTTCAGACCTTTGGTTAAGTATGGTTTAGACTGGAAAAGAAGGTCGAGTACAGGTCGAGAATGGGTTAAGACTGTTTCAGACTGGTCGAGTAATAGTTCAGACTATTTTTAACGGCAAAGATTAAGGTCAAGTACGATTCAGTACAGTCGAGTATGGTTCAGACTGGCGTCGAGTAATGTCAAGTAAAAGTCAGACCAATTCAGACTGGTCGAGTAAAAATCAGTCCAGTCGAGTACAGATATAGGCCATTTCAGACTTTAATGGTTTGTAGTGAAACGATATTTGGTTTCAAAATAGAAGTTATATTGGAGATCATGCATGACAAAATCGGACACTGTAACTTGTATCTTTTACTAGATTTGAATTTGTTATACTCAGTCTACTACATGTAAATTTGGAGCACATTTTACAGAGTACGGTTTATCTGTTTGGAATGAGATGAACCAATCGGAATTATAGCTTTAACCCCTTCGATATCGTTGAAATTATGCCACAGCGATGTGTTCGAGGGACTACCAGAGCCACTAATCCTGCAAACACGCCAACACAGTATTGGAAAGTCTCATTATGTTTTGCGTTTATTGACCATATGATAATGGAACTGGAGAGTGGAGTCGCGTCTGGTATTATCAGAATATCGCTTCTTTGTGTCGTATCTACTTCCTCGTGTTGAAGGAAACATAACAAACGATCAAATCTCAACATTGTCTGAGACATACGAAACTGACCTGGTATGTATTTTGGAGAATTCAATTTGGAGGTCGCTCAATGGCAAACACGTACATTGGTTTATAACATCTCGCGAGTGCTACCGTGGAGATCTATCAGTGTACTTCGTCTGTTGAAATCAAATGTACGATCAACAATAAAAATGACAGGTTATCATCGCTAGCAATACTGCATATTAATCTAGATTTCAGTGTGAATATTGACAAATAAATAGAGAAGCTTGTTTCTACCTAGACCCGGAGAGCAGATTATCAGTCAGTAGTCAGTTATCCGTCACTGACAAGTTAAGTTCATATCACCAATCTGTCAAACTTATAATGTGAAGACTGGCTGATCGGGGTTTTTGGATTGAACTTTACTTATTACTGACTCTGGGTCGATACGTCTGCTGGGGGACTTCATGACCACGATTATAGCATTACCCTAGTAGCAAGTATTTTGATGCTTACATGAACATACGAATATTGTAAAAATTTTAATTGCTGTTATAAAATTACGGAATAATTTTAAATCAAGGAATGTATCTCACTAGCTATATATCATGTATATAGTGCTTTGCTATGGCCAGTTTTTGCTTCAGTATTGTTTTTTTTTTGTATTTAATTTTTTTTAGTCCCCTCTTTGCGTTTGTATAGGATTGTAAAATTCCAAATTGTTTAGCATTAAAAATCAATGAACACACGTTTGTATCTAAATGCGATTCTGGTGTAGTAAAAAGAGTACCGTTATTGTTTATGTTATTAGTTACCACTGGATCTACACTTTAGCTGGTATAATTTGCCTAGTTCAGACATAGACATACTGATATTGACCGATATTGTCTCATTGAAGTTGCGTTAAACAATTTTGAAATCATTTTTTGGAATGTATTATCATAATGCATAGTTCCTTGTCCGAGTTTAACTATACATTTCTGCCTTTTTGATTTTATCAGCTGTTACACTTTTGTATTCGGTTTTTGATTCTCAAATAAAAATTGATCTCGAGCATCATTGATTATCGAAATTCAGATCTGGTATAGTTACATTGGTGCTGTTAATGTTAACTGGGTTACTACACGTGATTGATATATCTAATGAAGTTGTAGTTCACAAAAATATCACGAGTCCACTCGCCAGTACTTCAGATTGATTGATTGGTAGTAACAGATTGCAATCTATTTATTACTATTTTGATACATATGTCGTGTACAAGTTGCAATTATCACCTGTACAAAATTTCAACTTGTACACGACATGTATATCAAAATTATGATCAGACGTTTTTTTTTTTGTCTTTGAGACGACTCCTCCATTTTACCTGTAAACTGTAATTTGTACAATGCCAAAGTACAAGTTATAACATGTACAAAAGTATGTTCATTTTGGGAGGGGTAAAAACATATTGATGTCAAAGTTCGAATGAAAAGATCAAGATACCTTGTTAAAGTTGGTGTATTTCCTTCTTGTATCAACATTTAAGCAGTACATACCTGCGTATGGAATAAATAATTCAACATACTAGTTACTATAGAGCTTTGTGATTGTAGTTTCTTTTCGAATAGTGCTAAGCAGGGGTTGGGTGTCCAATGACTTATGTGTGTCCCTCATTTAATTATATGGTCGTCCTCACAAACTGATTGTCAAATGTAATTGCCTTTGTTGTCCTTTTTATCGCAGAGCAATGTTTAGTTCTCGAAAATGACTGAGTTTCTTTCAAAAAGCAGGAGTCGCTTAGCAAAAGAGTTTAACGGGGTCCATGTTGATCAAGTATCGTTGGTTTTTATGTTACACTCTTATTGCTTTATTTAAGAATGTGTTTTTTGGGTGTGCAATTCTAGAGGTGTGTCTAGATTGGGAGAGGTTATAATTACAGATAATTCATTTTTGAAAACGTTGTATAGGAACATTGTTTAGCAAATCAAATCGTGCATATTATAGATTGACAAGGGAAATAAACGTGTTTTGGTAATTGATCTTTCAATATTGAATTTCAGTGTGCGATATAATAAAACGAACATGAGTTAATGACAGTTGATCTGAACTGATATATACATAGTTAATTTTCTGGCTTTTAATGACTGATCTTGAACGAGAAAAGTATGTAATTCTTTATCTCATTTAAACCAATAACTGTTGCTGATTCTCAGCCGCATCATAACGTAACCAATCAGTTATCATTAATTATTTCTTGATGGCTTGTATGTCTACTGAAACTAATAGCTCCGCACCGTGATGCGAAGCAATAAACAAAAATGAAAGACAAAGATACAAAACAATGACCGTAGCACAATGGCACAACGGAGGGATGTATAAAAACCGAGCCCCGTCAAAGTAATATTACTAAAAATGGATATTAAAATTGTTTTAAACCAAAACCATAATCATGATCATTTTCATTATTATTACAAATACCATTTAAAACATATAGTATGCTTGTTAAATTTAGCTAGTTGGACTTGACATAAACATGAACTTTTGAAAGTCTGGGATTTTGATTTGTGTACTTCAGAAAACATTTAGACAATTGAGAATAATGGTACCGAGATAGAGATAAGATTATATACAATGGGTCCAGATTATATCGAACTATAAAAAGACTGTTTAGGAATCCGAATGATAATCTAACCAATTTATAATGATGCTGTTTTAAAAACATACCTCATTTTTCATCCAAGGAGAATACAGCTGTTCCGATTGATGCATTTGCTTATGCTGAATACAGAAACACTCCTTCTCATTTATCAAATTCTCATATTCAAAGGTGTCTTTAAAATAATAGCCGTCACTGCATTTAAAATGGAGTTTCAAAGATATATATTTCACTTTATATCTCTCTTTTATATCTTCAATAAGTTGTTTTACTTCCCTGTATATATTGCTACACATACTTCCAATCCCCTCCTGTTCTTTGGAAAATGACAAAACCTGAAGAGCAATGGTATCAGTCGACATGGTAACCATAATCTTTGTACCTCCAGATTTATCAATGTCAAACATACAGATTCCACGGTATAAAGCAACACTATCATATACTTTGCTAGGATTGTAGTTTCTGATAAACATTGCAGAAAGATGATTAAAGAAAGACGGTGGGAGAAATTCAAATTTAAAGCAAAGCCAGGAGGTTCTTTTACATTTTCCGTCAATAATGCCAAATTTTTCACAGAGACCGTCAAACGTGGTAGACGGCATTTTGCTTGGCATCATAGAGTAACTTGAGTTCTCAATTTTGACCAATATATCTAGCTTTTCCATAACTTTATGTAAATTGACATTCTGTCCTGAAAACTGACGTCCTCCTTTTAATTCGAAGAGTTCTGTTATTAACGATTCACTTATTTTGCCTTGTTGTTTAAACAGTGTCCAGTCCCTAAGGTTGTACAATCTTCTGTGACCAATTCTATCTGAAACTAAACATCGATAAGCATCTGCTAACCACTGAGGTCTTAATATGATCAAGTCCTGTATATCTTCAAAGAAAATAATGTTCCCTACATTATGCTGAAATCGAAGAAACAACAACAAATCCCCCTTTTTTATAATATTGATATCAGGATGTTTAGCCAGTTCGAACATGTCAGTAAAATTGATGAACTGTTTTCCATTGTTCTTATTTATTTCAATCAAATGCTCTAAAAGAATCCATTTTAACGGAAAAGCTTTACCCCAATTATCCATTTTCCGTGCTGTCTCGTAAATTGCGTGTTGTAACTTCTCAAATTCATCGTCACTGTCTTCCGTATTTGACAGATAAAATGTGCTATGCAAGTGAAAATATTTGCTTTTTAATCCATGAATATAGTTCATTTGATCATTAAGTTCATTTTCTCTTTTCTTCAAATCTGCCTATAGAAAATATACCAAAGAATTAACACTTATCATGTTTAAGACTCATTATATAAAAAGGAAAGTGTGGTTTGATTGTCAATGAGACAACTCAAGAGACCAAACAACCCATAACTTAACAATTATAGGCAAATGTTCGGTTTTCAACAATGAGCAAAACCCATATCACATATTGATAAGGTTAAAATCGTTTTGCTCATTGCTTTTATCTATCTATTTCATACATTGTACAGTTGGGTGCAGACCAAGCATTACATATAGACGGGCGGAAAAAGTTAACGCGGCGTTTACTCGAGTGCACTTCATGTGAACGCCGCGTTAACTGTGCGTTAACTCCGAAATTGCAGTAGACATTAAAAGTAAACGGGCGTTTACTTTCGCGTTTACCTCCGCGTTAACGCAAAAACGGCGCGTCTTCTAATTTTGTAAAGAGTAAACGGGCGTTTAATTTCCCGTTTACCTCCGCGTTAACGTGGAAAAATGCGCGTCTTATATTTTCGTAATAAGTAAACGCGCGTTTACTGTCTGTAGTAAACGCCCGTTAACGCAGTTTGTCATCGTAACCTGGATACACTGACCTAAAATATGAAATGATAAGCAACATCAAAATTAATTGACCAACTGGTCATTTCTGCTTGACATATTGACGATTAAAGTTATTTAAAAATGTCACATTTGTATTCAATTGAACAATAATTATAGTAAATTTCTTGTTCTTCGCAAATATAATACAATTGACAGCAATTTTTGTACCAGCCTGACGGCCATGACCCCTTTTTATTTAAAATATTGAATAGTAAACAAAATTCAGTAGTTTTAATACATCAGACTAACTCGTTATATATAATTATTTGTTCGCAACATCCAAAACTGACTATATCAGCAATTTATTAAGTAAATCTATATAGCCCGCATAGTAAATGAGTTATATTTTGATATATAGATTGATTGTATAATAAAAAAGGAAGCAATATTTGAATAGTATGACATAAAAAATTTGTTCGCATCAATTTAGAGTGACAGCATGTCCTTATTTATTCAAAATATTGAATCGCAAACAAAATTCAATAGTTTTATTACCTTAGACTGACTCATATAATAAAATTGTTTGTCATCAACTCAAAACTGACCATATAAGCATTTCATTATGTAAATCTATATAGCTGCATAGTAAATGAGTTATATTTTCATGTTAGAATTGATTGTATAATGAAAAAGATAGCAGTATTTGAATATTATGATTAAAACAATTTACTCGCATCCATTTAGAGTGTTAGCATGTCTTTTTTTTATTCAATATATTAAATCGTAAACAAATTTCAGTAGTTTTCATACCTCAGACTGACTGGTTTTAAAAAAATATTTGTCCGCAACAACCAAAACTGACCATATAAGCATTTTAGTATGTAAATCTATACCCGAGATTTTCACAATTCTGAGGGATCACCCGGGACACCCGCCGGGTCATTTAAATAACCCGGGAATTCCGAAAATGACCCGATTTCACCCGTATTTCTTAGCCGTGAGATTGATTTCTTAGGTAATATTCCTTTAAAATACCGGCAAATTCGTAATTCTTCCATGAACAGGAACTGAGGAAGTTCATCTAGCTATGTAAACTGTCAAATGAAGTGAACCATTAAGTGCATGGCTTCACTTGACAGCTTTGGTGTCAAACACACTGTTAATTAACAACAATTACCTTAGCTTTAGGTCGTAAATAATTGTTTTGTTGGTTTACAAATATATTTCAACTAGAGAGTTACTTCCCCTTATTTGTCACCATTCAAAATTATTCCTTATATTTACGTTTTATGGGTGAAAAAGATTATATCATGAAAATATAAAATTCAAATACATATTTAAAAATAACTTTCCATGATTTTTATACCTTTATACAATTTTTTTTTTTAAAATTGAAAATTATTTTTTACATTTATACTTTCTTTAACTGTATTACTATATTTTACTATAATCTAATTTCCTTCTTAACTGGTTGATGATATGTTTTAAGACTACTAAGCCAGTATTCTGAAACATTTTAAAATTACATTTGAAAAATAAAATTGTAGCATTTGATGGTGACAATAAGTATAGAACATAGAACATAAGACTGTGTTACACAAATTCATAAAAATCTTTAAAAGTGCAATGAAATAATAATTAATAGCATTTAAATGACTTAACATGTAAACATGCATTGATGTTTTGGTATCTTTGATATACATTATAAGAAAATGTACCATAAATACTGAAATTCAGCTCGAAAAAGTTCGTACGCGTTATGACCTGAGATTTGATTCTTCAATGCAGGTCATGACCTGCATTTAAATTGTCACAGGTTGACAGGTATGGTGTTAGCATGTCTTTTTTTTTATTCAATATATTGAATCGTCAACAAATTTCATTAGTTTTCATACCTCAGACTGACTCGTATTATAAAATTATTTGTCCACAACACTCAAAACTGACCATATAAGCAATTCTTATGTAAATCTATATAGCTGCATAGTAAATGAGTTATATTTTCTTGTAAGGATTTATTGTATAATAATAAAGGTACTTATATTTGAATAGTATGACTAAAAAATTTGTTTGCATCAATTTATAGTGCCAGCATGTCCTTTTTTTATTTAAAATATTGAATCGAAAACAAAAATCAGTAGTTTTCATACCTCAGACTGACTCATATAATAAAATTATTTGTCCGCAACAACCAAAACTGACCATATAAACATTCTATTATGTAATTTATTGTAAATCTATATAGCCGCATAGTAAATGAGTTATATTTTCATGTAAGGAGTGATTGTATAATAAAATAGATAGCAATATTTAAATATTATGACTAAAAAATTTTGTTCGCATCAATTTAGAGTTCCAGCATGTCCTTTTTTTATTCAAAATATTGAATCATTTACAAAATTCAGACTCGTATAATAAAATTATTTGTCTGCAACAACCAAAACTGATTATATTAGCATTTTATTCTGTAAATCTATATAGTCACATAGTAAATGAGTTATATTTTCATGTAAGAATTGATTGTATAATATAAAAGGTAGCAATATTTGAATATTATGACTAAAAAAAATGGTTCGCACCAATTTAGAGTGCCAGCATGTCTTTTTTTTATTCAAAATATTGAATTGTAAACAAAATTCAGTAGTTTTCGTACCTTATACAGACTAGTATAATAACATTTTGTACATAGTCAGCTATTAAAGGCCCCGAAATGAGAAATGTAAAACAATGCAAACATTTGTCAAACGATAAAACTAATTGTTTTAGGCAGACATTTTAGTTAGTTTTTGATATAATTCGGCTGTTGTCTGCTCGTTGGTCGGGTTGCTGCCTCTTTGACACGTTCTCAATTTTCAATGTCAATGTTATCTTGTTCATATTTCGACTCCCTGTCTCAAGTAATGAGTTAGCGACACCTCTCTGTGAGGGTTGAAATCAACAAGTAATATTAATGCTTACAGAAACAAACTAAAAATGACCAGTGACCTTAACCCTATTATATAAACAGTTTTTTTAAAACTCGTTAGTATTTATTGTTGAGGGTATGAAGTTTATAGTGAATTGATTGTTCATGTTTAAATTCGAAAGTTTGAAAATTATTAAGATTAAATTTATATTGTCTATGATCATGATGATGTACACACAGTTTTGATGAAAAGGATATAAAGAAATTATGTCTACGATGTACATCATGTATGACAGGTTTGTTTATTTAAGTTTGTGCCTACGCTGAACGGCGAATTTGTTACTTTGGTCATTTTCTTCTATTCTATAGAAACATACAGGTGGTTATATTTTACCTGAAGGTCGTGTTTATTTTTCAGAATGAGCACGTGTCTTACCTGTTCAGGTACACATATTTTAGTTCAATGACCGATGTTGACAATAAAGATGTTTTGTTTTATCAAGATGACAAAAATGCATGTTCAGGACAAGAACAAGTTAACAATAAATACAATAAGAAGGTCATCCGGGATGAAGGTCGGGGTTATTTTGATTGCCACTGGCCGTGAACATGAGGATATATTGGATAGATGCGGGAAATTTGCCTTGTAACAGGCCATATACGGATCCATACAACTGTTGCAAGGGTTCGGAATGTGCTTAGAGCGTGGCACTCTCTTTATACGCTACATCGGACTAAACTTCCCCATTATGACCGGATATGGCCGTAAACGTGATACATCCCGCACATCCAAACGGATACCCACTTAGGCAAGCGTTTTACTGTCGACAGAAGACCAGGTTATGAAATTTCGCATCCCCAGGCACTCTTGGGGTTTGAAACTAATGAGGTGATGGCTAAGCATTTCATTATCTATTTGTTCCTGATAAAGTTGAAGATCATGAATGTAATTGAAAAAACAAGAGGTAGTTTGAATAAAACCCTCTTCTTAAACTGTCAAAGAGCCTAGTAAATTATAAAAGGCATTGCTATTACAAGTCAAAAATCAACAAAACCTGTGAAAAGGAAGTCCATGTGGAGTAGTAGTTCATCTGCAAAACCTCTTGAGAAGGAGGTAGTGTTGAAAAAATGGTGCAGAAGCTTGATGAACTGTTTCCGAATAAATTCTAGAAAAATTTTGCTGACTGATATCCCTTTGGAAAATGCCTTTTGCACAGAAGTGTGTAACTGTAAAAGAGGTACGAAACTTATCGGAGGGAGAGTCAAACTGATAGATAGAATAAAAAACCGACAACGGTGGCTAAAAATAACAAGACAAATATACAAATAATAGTAAAGAATACACAACATAGAAAACAAAAAGCTTTGTATCATTGATGTATCAATAGATAAGATGGGGTATGATTGCCAATGAGACAACTCTAAAAAAAAATACACAGAAATTAATAACTATAGGTCACCAACGGCTTACAACAATGTGCAAAGCCCATACCGCACAGTCAGTTTTAAAAGGCCGGAAAATGACAATGCATAACAATTCAAACGAGAAAACAAACGGCCATATTTATATAAAAACACATATGTTACACATAAACAGACGACAAACACTGAACTACAGGTACATACATACATAATGTGGCGGGGTTAAACATGTTGGCAGGATCCCAACCCTCCCCTTACCTGGGACAGTGGTATACCAATACAACATAAGAACGAACTATAAAATTTAGTTGAAAAAGGCTTAACTTTAATGCTTTTAATGGAATATCTGTAAGTAACTCGTGTTGTTTTCTCTCAATCCATTTATGACTTTCGAACAGTGGTATACTACTGTGCTTTTAATTTGGACCATTACATTACAAAAAACGTGGAGAGCTATAAAGTAAAAGCACTAATGTCTTGAGGATTTTATTATCAAACGTGTATACAGGAATCCAAAGCTAAAACGATGATTAACAATTTAACAATTTAATCAGCAAATGGAAAACTGATTAGACCCATACAAAAAAGATTTTGATAGAAATAGATGCCTCGGTAGAGGATGGGGATTCATATTTGAAGGAACATTTGCTCGATTGACCCTGTCAGAACGCTTGGGTCATAAAGATTACTTGTCATATTGCCGTGGCTCACACTTTACAGCAAGCTACAAAGGGCCCCCAAAATGACTAGCGTAAAAACCTTTTAACGTGAGAATCATTGGTCTTATCTATATACAAAAGAAAAACAAGAACAAAAAGGACTTATAAATCACGAAACCTACTGCACATCAGATTCCGGGATTAAGACAGGTGCAAACAATTGCAGTGGGTTTAAACGTTTCGATAGGTACCAACCTTCGTCCTTACCTGAAACAATAGTGTACAATCACAACATACAACCATAAATTAAATTTGCTTCACAATTTAAATCACAAATTTGGTTTGTGGACTTTTGATCCACTTGCTACTTTTATAGATGCTTTCAGTTTGTCATGGTCTGAACTTGGACCATATCTTTTCCAACCATTTTCCAAGGTGGGTGACAATTTACAGTGCCAACATTAAAAGGGCTATTTTGATTATTCCGTGTTTTGCCTACTCAGAACTAACAGCAATGTTAATTTCTTTGCCAATTATACATCCTCAACAAGAAGATTTAGGAACTATACCACATACAACCCAGAATCACTTTTTAGTGGGAAATTATTATGTGCAAATTCAAACCGATTGCTTTCGATCATCAGTAAGGGATGTTATTAATTGTTTGATTGAAGAAAAAAAAACACAGAAACTTTCCGTATTTAGTGTTTAATACCACTCGGTAAAAGTTTACACAGACAGTATCATTTTTTACACTTCTCTACGAAATGTGCTATCGAAAGGTCCAAAATATCGTGAGCCTAAATTCATCAATTGGAAATACAACTTTTAAGTGTCCTTATAAACAGCGGTATAGTGCTGGGTCTTCCAAGTGCTCCACGAAACCTCTTTCTAAATTATTAACATCTATTTTATCAGCAATCAAAGACGGGCTTCAAAGTTATTGTGAAACTGCCTATTCTAGAAGTGGCGCGAATCAGTACATACAATCTAACTCTCTTTCATCTTGTAACAGTATTAAAACATTTGACTTTTCTACTTTTTACACAAGTATTCCACATTCTAAACTAAAAGAAAAATTGAAAGAGTTGGTATTACTTTGCTTCATAAAAAAGAATGACCAACGTAGATACAAGTATCTTGTCTTAGGGAGGGATAAATCCTATTTTTTAAAGAATCACTCTGATTCAAACAAAAAATTCTCTGAAACTGATATTATCAAGATGCTTGCTTTTTGATTGACAACATATTTGTTAGGTTCGGAGGACGTGTTTTTCAACAGACTCGGCATTCCAATGAGAACAAACTGTGCCCCTCTACTTGCCGACTTGTTTCTTTATTATTATGAGGCTGACTTCATGCAGGAACTTCTTAGAAAGAAAGATAGAAGTTAGCAATATCCTTTAACTCTACTTTCCGCTATATAGATGATGTTCTTTCAAGAAACAAGTCAAAATTTGGTGACTATGTGAAACGCATCTATCCCATCGAACTAGAGATAAAGGATACTACAGATACAGATAAGTCGGCTTCATATCTTGACTTATATCTAGAAATTGACAATGAGGGTCGCTTGAAAACAAGACTTTACGACAAAAGAGATTATTTCAGCTTTCCAATTGTGAACTTTCCATTTCTAAGTAGCAACATTCCTGCAGCACCATAATATCATGGACGCCATCACGAGTTGGTTGACCGTTATGGAATAACCGTTTCACAAATGATATCGGATATGTTCCTTACGTCGTAAATACAATCCCCTTCCTTTTCATGAATGTGACCTACCGGATTAGACTATTTACCGGATTTATAATCCCATAAGCAACACGACGGGTGCCACATGTGGAGCAGGATCTGCTTACCCTTCCGGAGCACCTGAGATCACCCCTAGTTTTTGGTGGGGTTCGTGTTGTTTATTCTTTTGTTTTCTATGTTGTGTCATGTGTACTATTGTTTTTCTGTTTGTCTTCTTTTCATTTTTAGCCATTGCGTTGTCAGTTTGTTTTAGATTTATGAGTTTGACTGTCCATTTGGTATCTTTCGTCCTTCTTATTGTAAAGATGGTGGTGCTAATTTTTTTTATTTTTTTTGACACATGTTGAAAGGTTGCGTTTAACTGAATCCACTAACAGCAAGACACCATCCACTTGAGATGTGAAGAATTTGACTTTAAACTTTCCCTTTAGTAGCCTTAACTACAACCACCAGAGCACAATTTTTAGCAGCTGTAGATTTACATTACATGTCTTTTGGTCAATACCAAGGCACTATAGTCTTTCATAAACTTGAACTTTTGAAAATATCTAGACCTGGTGTTAGTCTGCCTAACGTAGTGTTCAAACGTTTCGATATACCTGAACTTTGTGTTTTTATAAATTCTGAGTCCTCACTGCTTTTCAATTTTGTACTTGTATGGTTTTATGACTTTTTCATCTTAGCTTCACTAATTAGTCTTATTTAAAAACAAATCGCGCGTCTGGCGTTATAACTTATAATCCTGGTACTTTTGATAACTATTTACACCACTGGGTCGATGCCACTGCCGGTGCACGTTTCGTCCATGGGAATTTCACCACCCATGGCCAAAAGTCATCACTTCTGTAGTTTACATGACAATCAATTAAATGGTCGTTTTAAGCTCACCTGACCTGAAAGGTCAAGTGCGCCTTTCGCATCACTTGGTGTCTGTCGTCCGTCGTCCGTAAACTTTTACAAAAATCTTTTCCGCTGAAACGAATTTAACAAAACTTGGCTACAATCATCATTGGGGTATCTAGTTTAAAAAAATGTGTGGCATGACCCTGCCAACCAACCAAGACCGCCATGGCTACAAATAGAACATAGGGGTAAAATGTAGATTTTCGCTTATAACTCTGAAAACAACGCATTTAGAACAAATCTGACATAGTAAAATTGTTGATCACGTCAAGATTTATCTGCTCTGAATGTCCATACAAATCGGACAACCTTTTGTTGGGTAGCTGCCCCCGAATTATAATTTTAAGGAAATTTTGCAGTTTTTTTGGTTATTATTTTGAATATTATTATAGATATAGATAAACTGTAAACAGCATAATGTTCAGCAAAGTAAGATCTACAAATAAGTCAACTAGACCAAAATTGTCAGTTTACCCCTTGAGGAGATATTGTCCTGTATAGTCATTTGTTATCAATTTTAATATATTTTTGTAAATTTTTAGAAAATATTTTCCACTGTAATTACTGGGTCGAGTTTATTATAGATTAAGATAAATGTAGCAACAAGAATGTTCAGTAAAGTAAGATCTACAAACACATTACGATCACCAAAACACAATTTTGTCATGAATTTATCTGTGTCCATTGTTTAATATGCAGATAGACCAAGGTGAGCGACTCTCTAGTTAAAAAATTACTGCTTGTACTTAAAATGTCAGGAAATTTACCCTATGAACTTCCAATATATATATTATCATTTGTATCTTCTTTCCAGCTCTCATGAAAATTATACAGAAACTGTAAGGGCTTTCAATATACAAATAAGGAGATGTGTTTTTTTTTACTGTATTACCTTTTCATATTTATCCTTTCCAGTGAACACTAATAAAATCGGAGGATCGATGTGTCCATAACTAGTTTTTTCGTTGGTTGTTCGATGGCAATGTATAGAATCAAACCAAAAATCTACATACTCTGAAATATAACAACATTGTTCAATAAATAAAAGTCTGAGATCAAATTAGATACTTTGAATATGTATACATAACAGGGAAAAATAATAAAACTATGAATTATTTCTAATACTATTTATATGTTATACCTCTAATTCCCCAGTTTGCTGTAACTTTCTTTGTAATGCTTGAACATTTATAAAAGTTGTATTTATGGATAGCTACCAGATGTAAATGCAATGTTGGTATTATCCAACAATTATGTAATCAATTATAATGTTAACTGTGTCTACAAAATTTTACGAGAATTTCTTCTTTGAATTGAGATTAGCTTCTTCATAGATTCCATGCAAGGCTTGATGTTATCATATGTTGTTCCTAGAGCCATTATCTACAAAAGCATGTCTCCGATTTCGAATAGATTGTATAGATCAAATTCTTCACCTTATCAAACATTATCTACGTTTATGTGGTAAGGATGTTCACACTAATTACAGAGTTGTGAGAGAATGGAATAAGATAGCGATGATCAAAAGTGCAGTCATGGTCATTCAACTGTGTGTATTTACATCAGTTAATAAAATTTAAGATATAAAAATTTCATTTAGAATAATAAATGGTACTTTTGTGAGTTTCTACAGTGCTTACATTGAACTATTCTATCTGCCAAGTACATAGTATGACGCAATGATATAAGGGATACAAATCAAATAATTTCATTAAATCTGCATGACCAAATTTGTTTGGGGTAGTAAACAACCTATGTTTTAATGTTTAACACCACAGAATAACTTTCTGTGGATTTATAACATTATTTAGGATTTTTTTTATATAAAAGCATATTGTCAGGATTGGAAAAGCTAAAAATAGCACAAACTCAAGTTTTAGGGTCTAAAGTTGTAATATGTGACATTTTGCCCTCAAAAAGATTGAAATGTGGCTAGTATTATCTCAAATGATCAGTTAAGACAAACAAAACAAAACAATTGTTTTCTGATTTTGATGTTTCATAGCATTTTGCTTAAAGGTGTCATACCACCAATAAAAAGTCCATATCTGTTCAACCAAATTTACAATTTTAACAGCTCCTTATATATTTTACCTTAAGTTTAACTTTATAGAAACCAGGTATATCCTGAATCGTACTTGTATCAGCTTTCTACATGCCAATTTTCAACATCTGTTTAAAATCATCAATAAAAAAGAAAAGGTCTTCCGAATAGAGGTACCACTAAAAATAACCCCTGGTTTTTTGGAAATCTTAAATAAGTATACTACGGAGTGCATTACTCCTCAATTTAGAATGCAAACTCATAAACAAGTAAATTTTAGCTCAAAATGGTCTTAATATATTTCTCTTTCACCAAAAGTTTCATTTCTGCCAATTTGTTGGTTAGTTTAAGTAAACAATGACATCAAATGCACAAAAAAAAATTCCGAGTAGGCCTACTTTCACATACGTTCTAAATTTGAGGGAGTAATTGGTGGTATGACACCGATACTGCTTCGGAGATTGCAAAACTAGTCATTATGAGCATCTCAATACTTGCATTTCTGTGTATGGAACGAAAGAAATGGGTCATGTCAAATTAAAATACACCGGTTTTGTCAATTTTGTAGAGCTCAACATTTTGCAGATAATCATTTGGCCCCTTCGAATTTTCTATGGTAGTCATAGAAAATTCGAAAGGGCAAAATGATTATCTGCAAAATGTTGAGCTCTACAAAATTGACAAAACCTGTTTTTAAATAATTGACATCATGCACTTGCTAGTCCCCCTTTGTTTTTTATTAAGCCATGACGGCCATCTTGGTTGACAAGCATTGTCACAGTAAACTTTTTAAAACTAGATACCCTAATTATAACTAAAAAAGACATGATTTTAGATAAGGTTTGTTAAATGCAGGCTAGTAATTTTAGATGTGAAAATTTATGTAATAAAATAAATGAAAGACGGTCGACCGATGCCAAGTGATGAAAACGAATTACTTTTCCTTTTGAGTAAAGTAAGCTAAAAACAACCAAGAATTCCAAACAAAATTGCACCGTTCTTGAATTTAAACAAAATTGTGTAACAACTGAAAATTTCAAATTTCACGAACAAGATAACTTGATCGGACATAGCAAACAGCTTCACTGGCGTTTTTTTTAAAACAAAAATAAATAAGACATATTATCTATACTTAAGTGTACACACTGACATGTCACAAATGCTTAAATGATCGTAATTCATTTTATTTTGAAGGTCTGTAAGATAAAAAAAAAAATAGTCACAGAAAACTAAGCGATTGTTTATGGAACAATTTAAGTCGATGTCTAATAAATCCTCCCAGACGGACATGAACACATTCTTATTATTAAAACCATCAACACAAAACCCTAAACATTCACCAATTAGTCAAAGAAATAACTGCACGGTCACATAAATCGTCATGTGGCCAAAGGAAAAATGATTTAGAAATGAGGTCATGGGCAATGGACATATGGCAAATAGAAGAAAAATCGTTAGAACTGTGTTCCATACTTGAATTGTTCCATACAGGAATTTCTCGCTACATTGAAGACCTGTTGGTGACCTTCTGCTGTTGTTTTTTTATTTGGTCGGGTTGTTGTCTCTTTGACACATTCCCCATTTCCATTCTCAATTTTATTGTATATGTTGCAGTCAAACCTTCTAACTTTTGACATATGCAGCTTTATACAAATAGTTCAAAACAATATACATTCGAATCACTTGGTCTCGCTGGTATAAAAATATCCATGGGAATGTTTATAATAAACATAATCAAACTCACATAATCCGATTTTTCGCAGGGTGTCCCTGTTTTTATATTTTTTACAATATTTCAAATCGGTATTCACTTTATAAGATTAGCCCCGACCCCACCTTTGATTGCCAAAACTGTATTGATTCATGTATTTAACGACTTTTTAAAGCAAAAACTAGTGAAAATATTGTTTGACTCGCTACGCTCGGCGGTATGTAAAAGCTGTTCGAATTGACCCTGTTTTTTTTACTTTTTTTTTTAAACGTATAAACAAATACTTTGTTTAATCAGGTTGAAGCTAGAAACAAATGCAGCGTTTGTACTAATAGAGATTTCCAATAAACTGACATACGTACCTAACTCGACGTACGCACGTAACGGGACCGGTTATTGCTAACAAATTTATTTTGTTAAATGCATTACTCAGGTTTTAATTAAGTATTCCTAAACAATGATACCCATTCATAATAAGTTTTATTATTATCAAATATTTCTAAGATGATGTAAAACGAAAGAAATCATGATTTGTATGTATCACGTGATTATTGAGTTTCCCGCCTAAACTTCACTGTCATAAGACCACGTATATAAACGTATCTTTACCTATCATACGATTCATTTGACCATGACTTTGTTTTTCCGATATACTTATGCAAAATTTGATGAACCTTTCTTTTTTTGATAATTGTAATTGCTTTTGTTAGTCGTTATCAGATTAATGTCCCTTCCTCTTTTCGTTTTTTTAATGTTTCTTATATTTAACTTCTGTGGGTATTTATTATAAGATCGATGGTGAACCCAAAGTGTTAATCAGAATGCGTCTCTGTTAAAGTTGATAATTGGGATGGCATTATACTTTATTAAGCATCATTTCAAACGCTCTGCAGTTAATCTCCTTAATTTATCATCTCCGATTATTTTTTTTTCGATAGGGAAAACATACGTCAACGGTAAGTGTATATCTAAAAACAAATAATACAGGTCTTGTACCTTTTTTAAATTTTAAGAGTTGACATACACTTTTCTTTCAACGGAAAGTCAACGAACATAAATACAAAAAACAATATTGTATTTGAAAATAATTCATGTCAATAAATATGTACATCAATTCGTTATATAGATTGTAACTTAGAAGGTGTACTTGATTCGCAGCTGATGACTAATAATCTGAAAATATAAACATTGACCACTGTTGATAGTTAACTATCAATTTATAGTACATAGTAAAAAATATCCTGTCCCCAAGTATCTCTGATTAAATATGAATGAAAATACCAATTTACATAGTTGTAACATTTTTCAGTCTTAACGGGACCTTTCTTGTACTCATACTTGTCCAAAGAGAAGTAGATTATAAAGCTATTACGTATATTGATTGATTTTGCGGAAGTTTTTAGTTCAATTTTTGTTTCGCTTTGGGGTATATATATATATATGATAAAAAAGTGACAACTATGCCATAGTTCCATTGACAGGATCACCAGTGAAGGTGTTACACGACTGAAATAAACATTATATATTCATAATTGTATATTTGTACATGGGATTGACTGGAAGCAGGCTGGCTGGTTCACTCGTAGAAAGACAAGTGTGTCTTTATAGTGGTTACACTCTCTTGTTACCTAAGCATATGACAATGCGGCCCTAAGTGTTGGGAATGTATAAAAAGGTATATGCTTTTATCATTATCATTTCATCATCCTTAATATATACTAGTATGTAATATTTGTCGCTGGACAAAAGACAAACATACGTATGCTCATCCTCATAAGTATTATAGCCTGAGGCTAAATCTCCGTCGTAGTACATGCATTATACATATAGCTTGATGCTTCTTCGTCGTAAGTATTATAACTTGAGGCTTAATTATAATCTGATATTTCAGCCAATTGATGTCGAGAAGTTATTTTACGCATGCATCTCTATGCTACATAGCATTTACAAATATCAAAGTTAAAGCCAGTAGAGATCATTCAAGTATGTTTAGCAAATGATCATGTTTCAATTAAAACAGAAAGAAAGGGCTGACTCGTGAGACTAAAACGAAGCATAAAAACAGCAATTTCTAGTATTTCCAAACAAACTATGTATCGATCTGATAGTATCCTGACCTGCTGAACACTATCTTAACAACAACTACAACTTATAAATAAAGAATAATTATCAAGTTTATAATACTGATCAACTATGTCGTACTGTCACACCATTGACCTAGTATGGATGTTAAATTGAGAATGAAAATGGGGAATGTGTCAAAGAGACAACAACCCGACCAAATAAAAAAATCAACAGCAGAAGGTCACCAATGTGTCTGTCCCAAGTCAGGAATCTGTAATTCTAAAGTTTCAAGCGAGATGTCTTAATGTTCAGACCTTTTTGTTTATGAAGTATTTATCAAAAACGAACGAAAATCGTTTAAGTTTTGTTCTTGCAATACAATTTGTGATTATGATATTTGAAAGAGGTAACCCGTTGTAGTTGTCGATAATTGAATTCATGCTGACAGGCGGAGCGATGCGAAAAATATTGTGGACGATTAAGCGCTAAACATTTGTATAGATGTTGTGGAAACATGAGATTTTCAGCGATCGACATATATGTGTATAGGTAAAGACGAAAAAGTTCTATTTGATATAAATATAATTATTTTCTGTGACTGTATCTTACATTAATTTGTAGGATCCTTTACTATAGATAATTTAGCTGATCTGTAACAATAACATCTTCATGCCTTATATATCATGTACTGTAGTACGCCGCTAGATTAAAACTGACGTGGAAAGGTAACATATGGCCACCGAAAGCTCTTTTTTTTTGAGAGCCCAGGTGGTCGTGTGGTCTAGCGGGACGGCTGCAGTGCAGGCGATTTGGTGTCACGATATCACAGTAGCATGGGTTCGAATCCCGGCGAGGGAAGAACCAAAAATTTGCGAAAGCAAATTTACAGATCTAACATTGTTGGGTTGATGTTTAGACGAGTTGTATATACATTATGTACACAGCCATGTATCACCATCATTGATGGCGATCCGATGGATACATCTGTTGTAGGGTTGTCACTGACTCAGACGTACTTATGAATATAATTATTTTCTGTGACTGTATCTTACATTAATTTGTAGGATCCTTTACTATAGATAATTTAGCTGATCTGTAACAATAACATCTTCATGCCTTATATATCATGTACTGTAGTACGCCGCTAGATTAAAACTGACGTGGAAAGGTAACATATGGCCACCGAAAGCTCTTTTTTTTTAGAGCCCAGGTGGTCGTGTGGTCTAGCGGGACGGCTGCAGTGCAGGCGATTTGGTGTCACGATATCACAGTAGCATGGGTTCGAATCCCGGCGAGGGAAGAACCAAAAATTTGCGAAAGCAAATTTACAGATCTAACATTGTTGGGTTGATGTTTAAACGAGTTGTATATACATTATGTACACAGCCATGTATCACCATCATTGATGGCGATCCAATGGATAAATCTATTGTAGGGTTGTCACTGACTCAGACGTACTTATGAATATAATTATTTTCTGTGACTGTATCTTACATTAATTTGTAGGATCCTTTACTATAGATAATTTAGCTGATCTGTAACAATAACATCTTCATGCCTTATATATCATGTACTGTAGTACGCCGCTAGATTAAAACTGACGTGGAAAGGTAACATATGGCCACCAAAAGCTCTTTTTTTTGAGAGCCCAGGTGGTCGTGTGGTCTAGCGGGACGGCTGCAGTGCAGGCGATTTGGTGTCACGATATCACAGTAGCATGGGTTCGAATCCCGGCGAGGGAAGAACCAAAAATTTGCGAAAGCAAATTTACAGATCTAACATTGTTGGGTTGATGTTTAGACGAGTTGTATATACATTATGTACACAGCCATGTATCACCATCATTGATGGCGATCCGATGGATACATCTGTTGTAGGGTTGTCACTGACTCAGACGTACTTATGAATATAATTATTTTCTGTGACTGTATCTTACATTAATTTGTAGGATCCTTTACTATAGATAATTTAGCTGATCTGTAACAATAACATCTTCATGCCTTATATATCATGTACTGTAGTACGCCGCTAGATTAAAACTGACGTGGAAAGGTAACATATGGCCACCGAAAGCTCTTTTTTTTGAGAGCCCAGGTGGTCGTGTGGTCTAGCGGGACGGCTGCAGTGCAGGCGATTTGGTGTCACGATATCACAGTAGCATGGGTTCGAATCCCGGCGAGGGAAGAACCAAAAATTTGCGAAAGCAAATTTACAGATCTAACATTGTTGGGTTGATGTTTAAACGAGTTGTATATACATTATGTACACAGCCATGTATCACCATCATTGATGGCGATCCAATGGATAAATCTGTTGTAGGGTTGTCACTGACTCAGACGTACTTATGAATATAATTATTTTCTGTGACTGTATCTTACATTAATTTGTAGGATCCTTTACTATAGATAATTTAGCTGATCTGTAACAATAACATCTTCATGCCTTATATATCATGTACTGTAGTACGCCGCTAGATTAAAACTGACGTGGAAAGGTAACATATGGCCACCAAAAGCTCTTTTTTTTGAGAGCCCAGGTGGTCGTGTGGTCTAGCGGGACGGCTGCAGTGCAGGCGATTTGGTGTCACGATATCACAGTAGCATGGGTTCGAATCCCGGCGAGGGAAGAACCAAAAATTTGCGAAAGCAAATTTACAGATCTAACATTGTTGGGTTGATGTTTAGACGAGTTGTATATACATTATGTACACAGCCATGTATCACCATCATTGATGGCGATCCGATGGATACATCTGTTGTAGGGTTGTCACTGACTCAGACGTACTTATGAATATAATTATTTTCTGTGACTGTATCTTACATTAATTTGTAGGATCCTTTACTATAGACAATTTAGCTGATCTGTAACAATAGCATCTTCATGCCTTATATATCATGTACTGTAGTACGCCGCTAGATTAAAACTGACGTGGAAAGGTAACATATGGCCACCGAAAGCTCTTTTTTTTGAGAGCCCAGGTGGTCGTGTGGTCTAGCGGGACGGCTGCAGTGCAGGCGATTTGGTGTCACGATATCACAGTAGCATCGGTTCGAATCCACGGCGAGGGAAGAACAAAATTTGCGAAAGCAAATTTACAGATCTAACATTGTTGGGTTGATGTTTAGAAGGTACCAGGATTATAATTTAGTACGCCAGATGCGCGTTTCGTCTACATAAGACTCATCAGTGACGCTCATATCGAAATATTTATAAACCAAACAATACAAAGTTGAAGAGCATTGAGAATTCAAAATTTCAAAAAAGTTGTGTCAAATACGGCTAAGGTAATCTATGCCTGGGATAAGAAAATCCTTATTTTTTTCGAAAAATTCAAAGTTTTGTAAACAGGAAATTTATGAAAAGTGACCACATAATTGATATTCATGTCAACACCGAAGTGCTGACTACTGGGCTGGTGATACCCTCGGGGACGAAACGTCCACCAGCAGAGGCATCGACCCAGTGGTGTAAATAGTTATCAAAGGTACCAGGATTATAATTTAGTACGCCAGACGCGCGTTTCGTCTACATAAGACTCATCAGTGACGCTCATATCGAAATATTTATAAACCAAACAAATACAAAGTTGAAGAGCATTGAGAATTCAAAATTCCAAAAAGTTGTGTCAAATACGGCTAAGGTAATCTATGCCTGGGATAAGAAAATCCTTATTTTTTTCGAAAAATTCAAAGTTTTGTTAACAGGAAATTTATGAAAATGACCACATAATTGATATTCATGTCAACACCGAAGTGCTGACTACTGGGCTGGTGATACCCTCGGGGACGAAACGTCCACCAGCAGAGGCATCGACCCAGTGGTGTAAATAGTTATCAAAGGTACCAGGATTATAATTTAGTACGCCAGACGCGCGTTTCGTCTACATAAGACTCATCAGTGACGCTCATATCGAAATATTTATAAACCAAACAAATACAAAGTTGAAGAGCATTGAGAATTCAAAATTCCAAAAAGTTGTGCCAAATACGGCTAAGGTAATCTATGCCTGGGATAAGAAAATCCTTAGTTTTTCGAAAAATTCAAAGTTTTGTAAACAGGAAATTTATGAAAATGACCACATAATTGATATTCATGTCAACACCGAAGTGCTGACTACTGGGCTGGTGATACCCTCGGGGACGAAACGTCCACCAGCAGAGGCATCGACCCAGTGGTGTAAATAGTTATCAAAGGTACCAGGATTATAATTTAGTACGCCAGACGCGCGTTTCGTCTACATAAGACTCATCAGTGACGCTCATATCGAAATATTTATAAACCAAACAAATACAAAGTTGAAGAGCATTGAGAATTCAAAATTCCAAAAAGTTGTACCAAATACGGCTAAGGTAATCTATGCCTGGGATAAGAAAATCCTTAGTTTTTCGAAAAATTCAAAGTTTTGTAAACAGGAAATTTATGAAAATGACCACATAATTGATATTCTGTCAACACCGAATGCTGACTACTGGGCTGGTGATACCCTCGGGGACGAAACGTCCACCAGCAGAGGCATCGACCCAGTGGTGTAAATAGTTATCAAAGGTACAAGGATTATAATTTAGTACGCCAGACGCGCGTTTCGTCTACATAAGACTCATCAGTGACGCTCATATCGAAATATTTATAAACCAAACAAATACAAAGTTGAAGAGCATTGAGAATTCAAAATTCCAAAAGTTGTGCCAAATACGGCTAAGGTAATCTATGCCTGGGATAAGAAAATCCTTAGTTTTTTCGAAAAGTTCAAAGTTTTGTAAACAGGAAATTTATGAAAATGACCACATAATTGATATTCATGTCAACACCGAAGTGCTGACTACTGGGCTGGTGATACCCTCGGGGACGAAACGTCCACCAGCAGAGGCATCGACCCAGTGGTGTAAATAGTTATCAAAGGTACCAGGATTATAATTTCTATGCCTGGGATAAAAATCCTTAGTTTTTCGAAAAATTCAAAGTTTTGTAAACAGAAATTTATGAAAATGACCACATAATTGATATCATGTCAACACCGAAGTGCTGACTACTGGCTGGTGATACCCCGGGACGAAACGTCCACCAGCAGAGCATCGACCCAGTGTGTAAATAGTTATCAAAGGTACCAGATTATAATTTAGTACCCAGAGCGCGTTTCGTCTACATAAGACTCATCATGACGCTCAATCGAAATATTTATAAACCAAACAAATACAAAGTTGAAGACATTGAGAATTCAAAATTCAAAAAGTTGTGTCAAATACGGCTAAGGTAATCTATGCCTGGGATAAGAAAATCCTTATTTTTTCGAAAAATTCAAAGTTTTGTAAACAGGAAATTTATAAATGACCACATAATTGATATTCATGTCAACACCGAATGCTGACTACTGGGCTGGTGATACCCTCGGGGACGAAACGTCCACCAGCAGAGGCATCGACCCAGTGGTGTAAATAGTTATCAAAGTACCAGGATTATAATTTAGTACGCCAGACGCGCGTTTCGTCTACATAAGACTCATCAGTGACGCTCATATCGAAATATTTATAAACCAAACAAATACAAAGTTGAAGAGCATTGAGAATTCAAAATTCCAAAAAGTTGTGTCAAATACGGCTAAGGTAATCTATGCCTGGGATAAGAAAATCCTTATTTTTTTCGAAAAATTCAAAGTTTTGTTAACAGAAATTTATGAAAATGACCACATAATTGATATTCATGTCAACACCGAAGTGCGACTACTGGGCTG
This sequence comes from Mytilus edulis, assembly GCA_019925275.1. Lineage (NCBI taxonomy): Eukaryota > Metazoa > Mollusca > Bivalvia > Mytilida > Mytilidae > Mytilus > Mytilus edulis. The sequence goes on from CM034359.1 coordinate 225,891, forward strand.
GTGATACCTCGGGACGAAACGTCCACCAGCAGAGGCATCGACCCAGTGGTGTAAATAGTTATCAAAGGTACCAGGATTATAATTTAGTACGCCAGACGCGCGTTTCGTCTACATAAGACTCATCAGTGACGCTCATATCGAAATATTTATAAACCAAACAAATACAAATTGAAGAGCATTGAGAATTCAAAATTCCAAAAGTTGTGCCAAATACGGCTAAGGTAATCTATGCCTGGATAAGAAAATCCTTAGTTTTTCGAAAAATTCAAAGTTTTGTAAACAGGAAATTTATAAAATGACCACATAATTGATATTCATGTCAACACCGAAGTGCTGACTACTGGGCTGGTGATACCCTCGGGACGAAACGTCCACCAGCAGAGCATCGACCCAGTGGTGTAAATAGTTATCAAAGGTACCAGGATTATAATTTAGTACGCCAGACGCGCGTTTCGTCTACATAAACTCATCAGTGACGCTCATATCGAAATATTTATAAACCAACAAATACAAAGTTGAAGAGCATTGAGAATTCAAAATTCCAAAAAGTTGTTCAAATACGGCTAAGGTAATCTATGCCTGGGATAAGAAAATCCTTATTTTTCGAAAAATTCAAAGTTTGTAAACAGGAAATTTATGAAAATGACCACATAATTGATATTCTGTCAACACCGAATGCTGACTACTGGGCTGGTGATACCCTCGGGACGAAACGTCCACCAGCAGAGGCATCGACCCAGTGGTGTAAATAGTTATCAAAGGTACCAGGATTATAATTTAGTACGCCAGACGCGCGTTTCGTCTACATAAGACTCATCAGTGACGCTCATATCGAAATATTTATAAACCAAACAAATACAAAGTTGAAGAGCATTGAGAATTCAAAATTCCAAAAAGTTGTGCCAAATACGGCTAAGGTAATCTATGCCTGGGATAAGAAAATCCTTAGTTTTTCGAAAAATTCAAAGTTTTGTAAACAGGAAATTTATGAAAATGACCACATAATTGATATTCATGTCAACACCGAAGTGCTGACTACTGGGCTGGTGATACCTCGGGACGAAACGTCCACCAGCAGAGGCATCGACCCAGTGGTGTAAATAGTTATCAAAGGTACAAGGATTATAATTTAGTACGCCAGACGCGCGTTTCGTCTACATAAGACTCATCAGTGACGCTCATATCGAAATATTTATAAACCAAACAAATACAAAGTTGAAGAGCATTGAGAATTCAAAATTCCAAAAAGTTGTGCCAAATACGGCTAAGGTAATCTATGCCTGGGATAAGAAAATCCTTAGTTTTTCGAAAATTCAAGTTTTGTAAACAGGAAATTTATGAAATGACCACATAATTGATATTCATGTCAACACCGAAGTGCTGACTACTGGGCTGGTGATACCCTCGGGACGAAACGTCCACCAGCAGAGCATCGACCCTAGTGTAAATAGTTATCAAAGGTACCAGGATTATAATTTAGTACGCCAGACGCGCGTTTCGTCTACATAAGACTCATCAGTGACGCTCATATCGAAATATTTATAGACCAAACAAATCAAAGTTGAAGAGCATTGAGAATTCAAAATTCCAAAAAGTTGTGTCAAATACGGCTAAAGTAATCTATGCCTGGGATAAGAAAATCCTTAGTTTTTCGAAAAATTCAAGTTTTGTAAACAGAAATTTATGAAAATGACCACATAATTGATATTCATGTCAACACCGAAGTGCTGACTACTGGGCTGGTGATACCCTCGGGACGAAACGTCCACCAGCAGAGGCATCGACCCAGTGGTGTAAATAGTTATCAAAGTACCAGGATTATAATTTAGTACGCCAGACGCGCGTTTCGTCTACATAAGACTCATCAGTGACGCTCATATCAAATATTTATAACCAAACAAATACAAAGTTGAAGAGCATTGAGAATTCAAAATTCCAAAAAGTTGTGCAAATACGGCTAAGGTAATCTATGCCTGGGATAAGAAAATCCTTATTTTTTTTGAAAAATTCAAAGTTTTGTAACAGGAAATTTATGAAAATGACCACATAATTGATATTCATGTCAACACCGAAGTGCTGACTACTGGGCTGGTGATACCCTCGGGGACGAAACGTCCACCAGCAGAGGCATCGACCCAGTGGTGTAAATAGTTATCAAAGTACCAGATTATAATTTAGTACGCCAGACGCGCGTTTCGTCTACATAAGACTCATCAGTGACGCTCATATCGAAATATTTATAAACCAAACAAATACAAAGTTGAAGAGCATTGAGAATTCAAAATTCCAAAAAGTTGTGCCAAATACGGCTAAGGTAATCTATGCCTGGGATAAGAAAATCCTTAGTTTTTCGAAAATTCAAAGTTTTGTAAACAGGAAATTTATGAAAATGACCACATTAATTGATATTCATGTCAACACCGAAGTGCTGACTACTGGCTGGGATACCCTCGGGGACGAAACGTCCACCAGCAGAGGCATCGACCCAGTGTGTAAATAGTTATCAAAGGTACCAGGATATAATTTAGTACGCCAGACGCGCGTTTCGTCTACATAAGACTCATCAGTGACGCTCATATCGAAATATTTATAACCAAACAAATACAAAGTTGAAGAGCATTGAGAATTCAAAATTCCAAAAAGTTGTGCCAAATACGGCTAAAGTAATCTATGCCTGGGATAAGAAAATCCTTAGTTTTTCGAAAAATTCAAAGTTTTGTAAACAGAAATTTATGAAAATGACCACATAATTGATATTCATGTCAACACCGAAGTGCTGACTACTGGGCTGGTGATACCCTCGGGGACGAAACGTCCACCAGCAAGGCATCGACCCAGTGGTGTAAATAGTTATCAAAGGTACCAGGATTATAATTTAGTACGCCAGACGCGCGTTTCGTCTACATAAGACTCATCAGTGACGCTCATATCAAAATTTATAACCAAACAAATACAAAGTTGAAGAGCATTGAGAATTCAAAATTCCAAAAAGTTGTGCCAAATACGGCTAAGGTAATCTATGCCTGGGATAAGAAAATCCTAGTTTTTCGAAAAATTCAAAGTTTTGTAAACAGGAAATTTATGAAATGACCACATAATTGATATTCATGTCAACACCGAAGTGCTGACTACTGGGCTGTGATACCCTCGGGGACGAAACGTCCACCAGCAGAGGCATCGACCCAGTGGTGTAAATAGTTATCAAAGGTACCAGGATTATAATTTAGTACGCAAGACGCGCGTTTCGTCTACATAAGACTCATCAGTGACGCTCATATCATAATATTTATGAACCAAACAAATACAAAGTTGAAGAGCATTGATAATTCAAAATTCCAAAAAGTTGTGCCAAATACAGCTAAGGTAATCTATGCCTGGGATAAGAAAATCCTTAGTTTTTTCGAAAAATTCAAAGTTTTGTAAACAGGAAATTTATGAAAATGACCACATAATTGATATTCATGTCAACACCGAAGTGCTGACTCCTGGGCTGGTGATTCCCTCGGGGACGAAACGTCCACCAGCAGAGGCATCGACCCAGTGGTGTAAATAGTTATCAAAGGTACCAGGATTATAATTTAGTACGCCAGACGCGCGTTTTGTCTACATATGACTCATCAGTGACGCTCATATCGAAATATTTATAAACCAATCAAATACAAAGCTGAAGAGCATTGAGAATTCAAAATTCCAAAAAGTTGTGCCAAATACGGCTAAGGTAATCTATGCCTGGGATAAGAAAATCCTTAGTTTTTCGAAAAATTCAAAGTTTTGTAAACAGGAAATTTATGAAAATGACCACATAATTGATATTCATGTCAACACCGAAGTGCTGACTACTGGGCTGGTGATACCCTCGGGACGAAACGTCCACCAGCAGAGGCATCGACCTAGTGGTGTAAATAGTTATCAAAGGTACCAGGATTATAATTTAGTACGCCAGACGCGCGTTTCGTCTACATATGACTCATCAGTGACGCTCATATCGAAATATTTGTAAACCAAACAAATACAAAGTTGAAGAGCATTGATAATTCAAAATTCCAAAAAGTTGTGCCAAATACGGCTAAGGTTATCTATGCCTGGGATCAGAAAATCCTTAGTTTTTCGAAAAATTCAAAGTTTTGTAAACAGGAAATTTATGACAATGACCACATAATTGATATTCATGTCAACACCGAATTGCTGACTACTGGGCTGGTGATACCCTCGGGGACGAAACGTCCACCAGCAGAGGCATCGACCCAGTGGTATAAATAGTTATCAAAGGTACCAGGATTATAATTTAGTACGCCAGACGCGCGTTTCGTCTACATAAGACTCATCAGTGACGCTCATATCGAAATATTTATAAACCAAACAAATACAAAGTTGAAGAGCATTGAGAATTTAAAATTCCAAAAAGTTGTGCCAAATACGGCTAAGGTAATCTATGCCTGGGATAAGAAAATCCTTAGTTTTTCGAAAAATTCAAAGTTTTGTAAACAGGAAATTTATGAAAATGACCACATAATTGATATTCATGTCAACACCGAAGTGCTGACTACTGGGCTGGTGATACCCTCGGGGACGAAAAGTCCACCAGCAGAGGCATCGACCCAGTGGTGTAAATAGTTATCAAAGGTACCAGGATTATAATGTAGTACGCCAGACGCGCGTTTCGTCTACATAAGACTCATCAGTGACGCTCATATCGAAATATTTAAGAACCAAACAAATACAAAGTTGAAGAGCATTGAGAATTCAAAATTCCAAAAAGTTGTGCCAAATACGGCTAAGGTAATCTATGCCTGGATAAGAAAATCCTTAGTTTTTCAAAAAATTCAAAGTTTTGTAAACAGGAAATTTATGAAAATGACCACATAATTGATATTCCAGTCAACACCGAAGTGCTGACTACTGGGCTGGTGATACCCTCGGGGACGAAACGTCCACCAGCAGAGGCATCGACCCAGTGGTGTAAATAGTTATCAAAGGTACCAGGATTATAATTTAGTACGCCAGACGCGCGTTTCGTCTACATTAGACTCATCAGTGACGCTCATATCGAAATATTTATAAACCAAACAAATACAAAGTTGAAGAGCATTGAGAATTCTAAATTCCAAAAAGTTGTGCCAAATACGGCTAAGGTAATCTATGCCTGGGATAAGAAAATCCTTAGTTTTTCGAAAAATTCAAAGTTTTGTAAACAGGAAATTTATGAAAATGATCACATAATTGATATTCATGTCAACACCGAAGTGCTGACTACTGGGCTGGTGATACCCTCGGGGACGAAACGTCCACCAGCAGAGGCATCGACCCAGTGGTGTAAATAGTTATCAAAGGTACCAGGATTATAATTTAGTACGCCAGACGCGCGTTTCGTCTACATAAGACTCATCAGTGACGCTCATATCGAAATATTTATAAACCAAACAAATACAAAGTTGAAGAGCATTGAGAATTCAAAATTCCAAAAAGTTGTGCCAAATACGGCTAAGGTAATCTATGCCTGGGATCAGAAAATCCTTAGTTTTTCGAAAAATTCAAAGTTTTGTAAACAGGAAATTTATGAAAATGACCACATAATTGATATTCATGTGAAAACCGAAGTGCTGACTACTGGGCTGGTGATACCCTCGGGGACGAAACGTCCACCAGCAGAGGCATCGACCCAGTGGTGTAAATAGTTATCAAAGGTACCAGGATTATAATTTAGTACGCCAGACGTGCGTTTCGTCTACATAAGACTCATCAGTGACGCTCATATCGAAATATTTATAAACCAAACAAATACAAAGTTGAAGAGCATTGAGAATTCAAAATTCCAAAAAGTTGTGCCAAATACGGCTAAGGTAATCTATGCCTGGGATAAGAAAATCCTTAGTTTTTCGAAAAATTCAAAGTTTTGTAAACAGGAAATGATATGAATCGCTGCCCACATAGAATTATCTTCAATTAAATTATAAATGACCGAGTACACCTTTTACATTCGGGTGTGTTGGAATCTTCTTTGAATGTTAAAACTTGTTAAAACAATTAAAAGACAACCTTCTCGTTCGGAATTAATTAGTTTAATATTTGCATGCTAAATTTTGTCTATGAAGATTTTAAAATTCATAATTGGAGAAGTATTAAAATATGGGTCAAGTGAAATGATAAGAAATGATGGGTGTAATTGGTTACAAGATTCTAACTTACGTATTCCATTATAACATTTGTGTCAATAAAATCGTAAAAAGTTTAATGACAAAATATTTAAAGATTAAAAATATTAGTTAGGGTTGATTTTTACTTAAAATATATATTCCAGCAAACAATGCGTGTTCAAAGAGCAAAACATGTATGCAGTGTAGTATCCCCTCCCTCATGCTTCAATGCAATAGGATGAAATACGTTGATTAAAGTCATTTAATTGGAAATCTCTAATAAACGACAAACTGAAAACGCATTTTTCGCGTTTACATAGTTTGTCAAAGTTTATGTAAACTTTGCAAACGTATGTTTGAAAGAAATGATCAAAACATGTGCGCGCTTAATCGTTTGTATCGTTTTTGTTAGAAAGAAATGCACCCTTATAAAGGTGCCCATCCTCTTGTGCGAGAAAATCACATATCAATTGTTTGTTTCGATTTTTAAGATCGTAAACTCTAATTTCAAGTTTAAACATATTTTCCATAATTCATATACTAAAAACGCATGTTTAGAGAGCTTTCTCCTCAATTTGCGTTAAAACATTTATTTCTATCTATTCGTCTGTACAAATTGGGAATGCAAAGTAAAATTAAAATTATTTGCGTTCTATAAAAGTAGGAATTCAAGTGTTTGCTTATTATTTATTTGAATCTGAGACTCATATAAATAATAAGCCGTTGTCCTGTGACACAACTTGTTTTCCAACGACCCACAAAACTCCTTTTTAAACGCTGCAGTTAAATAATAAATTATAATGTAATGCGATTACGATTTTTTTATTTGACCAAACCGGCTAATGCGTTGTGAAATCTATGACAAAACCGGGTGGAAAACATTGACAAAACCGGTCAGTTGGATTTTGATATGACCATTTCTTTCGTTCCATTCTCAGGAATACGAGTATTGAGATGTTCAGAATGACTAGTTTTGCAATCTCTGTATTAGTATCCATCTTCCCGTACCTCTCTTTCCGTACAATGTGAACAATTGAACGAGAAATTAAACAAATTCGAGGCAATGTTGACTCAATTCGTCATGTTGACGTGCATTTTAACTTATTTCTCCTTTAATATAAAACGGTTGTAGAAAATATTGCATCTCACAATAGAAAAAAGTTGTATATGAATAAAAATTCTTCGATATCAGAACAAAAATTAAAAAAATAGGAGAAACTTTGGTTTCTTCTGTCTATTGATGTCCCTTCATTGTGCCGGATGTTAGATACCATCGAGTCCGAACAATTGTTGCCGGTGTGGTTTCGACACAGTGTAAATACAAGTTGAAGAATTTCAGTGAAGTAAATTTAACAGATGTGCAATTATTATTAATTGTGAAATGTTACATTTCATTTTTAAGATTAATAGTACTATTCTATTAACTTCTTTTTTTTAATTAAATGCCTTTTGAATAAAATGTATTTGAAAATTGTTTCATTTTTAATATTGTATATAGATATAGGAAGATGTGGTGTGAATGCCAATGAGACAACTCTTCATCCATATAACAATTTAAAAAAAAAGTAAACCATTATAGGTCAATGTACGGCCTTCAACATGAAGCCTTGGCTCACACCGAACAACAAGCTATAAAGGGCCCCAAAATTACTAGTGTAAAACCATTCAAACGGGAAACCAACGGTCTAAGCTATATAAAAAAACGAGAAACACGTATATATTACATAAACAAACCACAACTACTGTACATCAGATTATACACTTCAGCATTGTCAGGAATTAAAAAAAAATGAATGTTAATTTTCAATAAATTTATACAATGTGTTTGTTGTTTCTCTTTTGTTAATCTTCTTGGTGTATTAACACGCAATTCTATTTTTGTTAATCCATTTAGAATCTTAATATTCACAATTACTAAATCTGTTCACTATTATTTTGCATTGGATTGATAATCAAAGTCACAACGATAAATACAACTTAAAAGATTTTCATTTCGATATCAGTAAAAAAGTGCAATACATATTTAATGAAAAAATCTCAATAATTTATAAAATTAATTCGAAAATATTTACATTTACATAATTTCATATACAAGGAAGTTTTATTCAGTCAATAAAAAACGGTACAGGCATATATATTTTCTTTCATTCTTATATTGTGGTTATATACTACGACCAACGATCATCTGTGGGCTTTTAATTATGTAAAATGTCGATAAGCAATTAAGAATTTAACAGATATTATTTTTGCCAGGATTCAACAAATCGGATTAAAACGTCACAACCCACTCATGTGGGTCAACCAAACAGTTACAAATTCTTGATTTTCTGCGTTATCTAGAAGGAAAATAAAAATTTTGAACTTTGTGAATGTGTTTTTCATGTTAAGATGAGCATATTTAGATAATAAGTAAAAATTCACAGACTTTTCCCTTAAATAAAAAGTTATCAAAGGTACCAGGTTAATAATTTAACACGCCAGACGCGCGTTTCGTCGTCATCAGACTCATCAGTGACGCTCAGATCAAAATAGTTATCAAGCCAAACAAGTACAAAGTTGAAAAGCATTGAGGACCCAAAATTCAAAAAGTTTTGCCAAATACGGCTAAGGTAATTCATTCCTGTGATAAGAAAATCCTTAGTTTTTCGAAAAAATCCAAGTTTTATAAACAGGCAATTCATAAGAATTACCATATAATTAATATTCATGTCAACACCGAAGGCTATCTTTGCCATATTTGTATATATTTGAAGATCTACAATTTTTGATTTTCTTATATTTAAAAAAACATACCTCCAATTTTCTTAAAATCGTCAAAACACTGACTTAAACTTTGTTTACTTATGTCGTCCTTCATATCTGCAACTACAATGTATACTGCACAACTTGTCAAAAATGCTTGATGTGTAGCATAAAATTCTTTTTGCCCTGCAAAGTCCCATAATTCACATAATGCGTAAATATTCGAGAGAGTATTTTCAGTTGAGTTAGAAAACACATGAGACATCAAATCATCAGGCATTACCAATGGTGTAGACTCATTCGTATTTGTATTATTATCAAGATCAGCCTTTGTGTCGGTAACTAAATCCTCAGGTATAACAAATGATGCAGATTCGTACGTATCGTTATTTTTACCAATATTATCATTTGCTTCGGTAGCTAAATCCTGATGTATTACCAATGAAGAAGACTCATGTTTATCAACGTCGGTTGTCGTTTCTTTGTTATCCGTAGGTATCTCATCAGTTTGACTTCTTTGTATATTCTTCGTCTCATTGACCTGCTTATAGTGAGTGTCTCTGTCCTTTGTATTTGTATTAAGTGCTCTCTTTATCCGGCCCATTTTATCATCGTAAATTTCTGACAGAAAAAAAAATGTTCCCTTTTTACAACAAGTTTCTGGCCATATCAATTAGCAGAAGTATGATTTACTATTCCTGGTTTTATGTTTGTTGTATAGGTTCATTAGGATAGTACCCTGTAGGTCATGTTACATTGTAAGAGAATATAATTATTACTGAAATTAATAGATTGTAGTTCCCATATACACTTTTTTCTTTTGTTCCGCATCAAACGTTGTATAACCCTAGATAGAGAATTTACTTACATTTTCTTGTGCAAAGGAATTGGCAGTTACTTTGAACATTTGATAATTCTCTATCATCATGATTATTTTCATGTTTTTATAGACTGAATATACCATCACTTTATAATAGCTGTAACTTATTTCAGGGTCTGATTTTGAAAATAAAACTAAAAACATATAAAGAATAAAAAATATAAGAGTAATATAAGCAGGATCAAATTCAGTTAGACCTAGGGGTATGTTTTTATTTTTTAAGGCTTTTTTAAGGGGGATTAAAAAAAGGGACATTGAAACACATGGGTCGAACATAAACTGACAGTTGCATTAATCCTAATTCGCCTAGGATATGAGATTGTAAAATAATACCAAGATATTTAATGGCATATGAAACGAGTTTCTTGCAAATATAATGTGAAGAGGATTATGGAACTACGGCATTCACTAAACTAAGTCCCATATGCGCGTATTTTAACATTATTTACAAATCCAAAACATATAAACCAACAAAATATTCAATGCACTGAAAACTTTGCCTACTTATCAAATTTATCGATTTATTTTACAAGTTTACCGAACGTGACCTTAAGTACAGAACTTTGTAAGAATCAGGCAAACAGTGATAAGTCCTTATTGGCAAATTGATCAAATTGCATATGCTAGATGTGAACATACCTTATAAGAATTTAAAAAAAAAATCTTTCTAAAAAAAAATTGTTTGTGTTTAAAAAAATAATTTGAAAAATTCCCCTTTATAGTAATTTGAATAGCTTTAATTTTTGTTGCCAGTATATATCATATATAGATGTCATATATATAGTGATATGAAACAGATTGAAAATTGATTTTAAATATTTTCTTCCCAAGCAACCGAAATTACGGAAACGTGTTCAAAAAGAAGTATAGAAAAATGCAAATGTTATCTAATTCATTTTTTTAAACAGCAACAGTATACACACTTTGCTGACATGAATTTTCATTGATACGGTTATATTTATAATGTAACTGTTTACAAAATTTTGAATTTTTTGAAATATTATGGTTTTTTTAACTCAGTCATATATTACCTTAGCTGTATTTGGCAAATCTTTTAGGAATTTTGGTTCTCAATGCTCTTCAATTTCGTACTTTATTTGGCGTTTTTAACTTTTTTGGATTCGAGCGTCACTGATGAGTCTTTTGTAGACGAAACGCGCGTCTGGCGTATATAAAAAATTAAGTCTTAGTATCTATGATGAGTTTATTTATTATACTGTCTTTTAGGAGAAGCTCTATAGAATAAATCTAAAAAAAAAAAATCGCTGCTGTAGGTGGTAGCACCATCGTGAATTTTGAACCTTTGTTTATGTTAATTATGATTTTTACGCCCCATGTTGATACAATTTAAGGAACTATTCACTAATGTCATGCAAATTCCTATCCATATGACATAACTGGGTTTAAAGTCTTAATTTCTGCATTTTGAGTGGAACAATATATAGCGTGTTTTTATCTGATTAGGGAGGAGGGTCCCTTAAACTATTTCCAAGGGGGAAAAATGATATGATTTACATTAGTAATGAGCCCAAAGTCCTGTTACCTTGCAAGCATCAATGGGATCTGAATAAATATAAATGAAGGATTTGATTTCTGAGAACCAAATAATTTTCTCACTAAGAGAATATATCAATATATTGATCAACATCTCACGCCCCACTTTAGTGAAGAAATTTAAGCCAACTAACCTATGTTCTCTTTGGTACAGGACATATCTGAGGTACTAACATGTAATAAGTTACACCATCCTTATTCGTATATCGATAATATTGAACTTAAATTCAATGTTAATTTTTAAAACTTTTTGAAACTTTAAACCTGCAGCAGGACAGACAGACAGACAGAACAACCAATGGACAAACAAACAGGTGCACAGAATAAAAACTGTAGAGTTGATCAAATATTAGGTAAAATCTTTCAAATCTACTGGTCTTACAATATTTTTTGGTTTAATGGACAGATTGATTGTAATTGAGCCCAAACGTTTTAATATATTTTTTTTTTCCATTTGCAGACTCATGCAGAACGTAGAAGATAAAATAAAAGCAATATAGCGATTTTTATTTTAATTGTATACATGTTTCTAATTTTTTTAATCAAACTTGTTCATAACTTTTGTTTAATTATTTGAATTATTACTTTTTTTTCTGGAAAATAAACAATACCTTTACCTGTTTACGTGATTTTACCTTTTCTTAAATCACTTTTGTTTTTACCTCACATGTGTTCTATGCGGTTTCCAAAGTAGTAACAAGATGTCACGTGGTTACAGTATCTGCATACAGATGAAGAAAGTTGAAGAATCCGCGAAACGGATTATGTAAAATGTGAAGAGTAAAAAAATAATTTTATTGTTCAATAAATTTAAAATTAATTATTGCCATTGATTATAATAAATTTATATTAAAAATAAGACTCAAAGAACTTTTTGTCTTATTTATATTAACAATAACAACGTTCACACATGTTGGCATATACATACATGTAACGTTAGAGTGGGAGTGTCGCCTTAAAAATTACCAACATTGATAATAAAAGTAAAACTTTCAACATATCAGAAGACAGTAAATACACCAAATTCATTTATATGTGTTTAAAGTAAACATGTCATGCAAGTTTATAACACATATTCATCTTCTTTTGTTTAATTTGATGCCTTATAGACTCTATAACACATCAACACACGAACACAGTGTGGTGGTGACCTTAACACTTGTGAAGTGTAGATTTCTGTTTGAGCAGTTTTGGTTTAAGAAGTTTTTTGTAAGATAACTATTTAGATTTTGAAAATTCTAATGTTATTTCTCTGAACGCAAATTACACTTCAGTATTTCTATCTGAGGATGACGTAAATAGCGACTAATCTTCTCTACGATATGTTTTAAGTTCAAATTATCGCTTTTCGATTGTTTTGTTTTTCTTTGAATACATATTCATTATTTATCAATTCAGATTATTTATATACCTTTGCCTATTATCCATTGTCCATCTTCTATGTTAATTTTGCATCTACTAACGACGATATCAACACCGTCTGTACTGGTAACATCAGATATATCCTCCTTCAACAATCTTCTCAAGAGACATGTTTTACCGACCGATTCCTTACCAACTATCATAGTTCTTACAAAATATCTCTTTTCTGTTTTTTCACTTTGCATTAGTTTATTGTATCTAGTTTTATCTTTCTCTGATAATTGGTTTATGGCTTCTGGTAAATCTGAAATAAGTTTACATCTGTTATGTTATTTTTTTAAATTAATATAAATAATAAAAACGCTAAGGTGTTCAGTGGAAATTATAACATATATACTCTAACAAACAGATGAAATAGAAATAGGACGAACACCTCGAATATGAAGTAATCTGTTAGCTTTTCTTGAGGTTTTTTTTCAATCATGTTAAAACTCTTGACAATACACATGATATAATTACAGTAATTGTGTGTGTTTGTTTGAATAGGGATATATATGTTGTTTAAGAACATGTACTTTTAAACTAATATAAAATAATGTGTACTTAATGTGACCTACCGAATTAGACTATTTACCCCTATTTGTGACATTTTTACCTATTATTGTTTTTGTTTGTTTTGTTCACACATCGTTGTCAATATAATGGCATTATTTGCGACTGTCATACAAGTGAGAGGTTTAGCTAGCTTTAAAACCAGGTTCAATCCACCATTTTCTACATTAGAAAATGCCTGTACCAAGTCAGGAATATGACAGTTGTTGTCCATTCGTTTGATGTGTTTGGACTTTTGGTTTTACCTTTTGATTTTGGACTTTCCTTTTTGAATTTTCCTCGGAGTTCAGTATTTTTGTGTTTTTACTTTTTTATATGTCAAAAAGAAGATGTGGTATAATTGCCAATGAGACAACTCTTCACAAGAGACAAATTACACAGAAATTAACAACCATAGTTCAACGTACGACCTTCAACAATGAGCAAAGCCCTTACCGCTAAGTCTGCTATAAAAGGACCCGAAATGACAAATATAATTAAAGGCAACAGTAGTATACCGCTGTTCGAAATTCATAAATCGATTGAGAAAAAAACAAATCCGGGATAGGGAAACACATCAAATATAACATGTAACACACAACGATACGAACTATAAAATAACAATGGCCATTTTCCTGACTCGGAACAATCAAACTTGTTGCTATAAAATAGTTATCAAAGGTACCAGGATTATAATTTAGTACGCCAGAATTAAAAGTCATATAACGAATACAAAGGAACGCAATCCTCTTGGGCACACTCTGGTGCTTGGTTTGACTATACTTTCTTCCTTAAGATTTGTTTAGGAGTTACATTTTTCAGATATTTGTGGCTCAATCACCACTGCCGAAACAATGAGTGTCGGAGTTTGAATCGTATACAGTAAAAAAGGTGTCGTTATATAGTCGAATATTGAACCCTTGGAAATAAACGTAATGAAGACCGATTTTACAAGTACGAAGCAACGTCCAGTCATAACGGGAACATTAAATCTGATTCATCCACTGTAGAGGATTCCATGCTTATCGTAAGTTAACAACTCTTTGGGGTGTCTGTTTGTGTTATGTTGCAATTCTTAACCGCTGTCTCTATCATATATATATCAGTGGTAGTTTGAAATTCCCCGACCTTCATCTCGGATGGCCACTATTACATGACCTACCTTTATCTTGTATTAATGGTTAATTTTTTTATATTCCTGAATATGCATTATATAATACGACGCTAAAAAACCACAATGAGTGAACATTGGGTAGTAACATAAATTAGGCCTTGCAATAGGTCATGTACGGACCCCTGGAAAAGTTGAATTATCCACTTGCAAAGAGCATGGCTTTTTCTCTAATTAGGCATTTGATTAACTGTCCCCATTCTAACCAGACGTGGCTGCGTTCTTGATACATCCCGCAAATGCAAACTGATGTCCCACTTTAACTAGGGTTTTACTGCTTGTCGACTGGAAAACAAATTGTGACCATATTTCTATTCCAAAGTCATCCTTGTTTAGAATACAGAAAGTACTCGTAAAGTATTAACGAACACAGGTTTTTATTGTATGTACTTACTAATAGAAGTGTTGGTGCTACGTCGCAATTGTAGCTGTTTTATCAGTATGATAATACAAACAACGCCTGAAAAAAATATTAAATTTTATATTCAGATGCGATTAGTAATATATGTTAAATGTATCTTTAAAGTATGTTAAACAGAATAAAGATATTCTTTAGAGGTATATTATGCCAGCTTATATTTAGTCGCATTGGCAAGGTTGGACCACAATATAATTCAATAGGAAATCGGTGGTATCTTTATAACTTTTAAACATGAATGTGTGTTACAATCGGGGAAGGGTCTGCTACCCTTCCGGATCACCTGAGATTATTCAAGATTTTTTGGTGGGCTTTGTGTTGCTGAGTCTTTTGTTTAAAATGTTGTTTTGTGTGTTGTTGTTTATCTGTTTTTTTTCCCTACTTTCTTCGACTGGTGAGTTCGGAATATCCCTTTGATAGCCTTTGCCTTATTTTGTTAATAAGTCTGTCAATATACATTTTTTCTAAAGTACTTACAGTCTACTAATGACAATATAAAAACCCATTTAACTGCTTCAATGCGGTATTTATCTGAAATTAGTCGAAATAAGCTATTGATAACGTTTTGAATTTTAAGACATTTCCATTGTCCATTCTTAATATTGTCTAACATATGTAAGGCAGTCATCTTTAAAAGTCATAACCATAAACTATAAATGTAATTTCAAGTTAATTTTTAATCTAGATGGTAATAAAAGTTATTTGAAGGATGTATTCTTCTGACGTTTCAGTCTCGTTGAAATATCGTTCTAGAATTATTTCCAAAACATGCGAAACAAGTGGAAAATATCAATGCATTTTAAAAATGTTATAATCAATCTTAACTCTGTCAAAAAAACGAGTGTATTTACCATAAGTAGAATCTGAGGAATACCTTTTTAAATTTTATGACCAATCAAGTCAGTCTTTTTAGCCAAAATTTTGAGAAATGGGAGAGAGGTACAAAATAGGATTTTACAAGAAACATGTACATCCCATTTCACTTTTTTCTTTTCAAAATTTTAGATAGGTATTTGTTCAATCATTTATAACAAACAAGTTGAAATAGTAAGCAGTTTGCTCTTAAAATAGAGAAAAATAACAAATTAACAAAATTGACAGCATGGTAATAAAATTAACGGTACCAATTTTCTTGCACCAGATGCGCATTTCGACAATACATGTCTCTTCAGTGATGCTCGTGGCCAAATATTTGAAATCCAATGCTTATATAAAAGAGGAAGAGCTATAATTCAAAAGGTCCAAAAAGTATAGCCAAATCCGTGAAAGGAATCAGAGCTCTGCATGAGGGAGATACATTCCTTATTTTATAATAATTTATAATATTTTGTAACAGCAAATTCTAATAACACAAAAAAATCCGTATTTTCATGCCAGTACCGAAGTACTGGCTACTGGGCTGGTGATACCCTTGGGGACTTATAGTCCACCAGCAGAGGCATTGACCCAGTGGTAGTAATAACATTAACGGTACCAATTTTCTTGCACCAGATGCGCATTTCGACAATACATGTCTCTTCAGTGATGCTTGTGGCCAAAATATTTGACACTTAAAGCATCACAATATAATTGGTCCACTTTATCTTAATTCAAAGTATGGAAAAAAGTATAAATGTGGAACTGTGATTTTTTTCGCACGAGAATAGCCCCAAATTGGCCAAATATTGACGAAAATGAGAAATTCATCAAAACAAGGTACTTTCAAAGGGCTGTAGCAAGAAAAGAAGTGCACCACCATATGAAGTTTTCTTTACTTATTGTTTTTAATGTAATATAAATAAAAAAATCAAGTTAAGATAAACAGTTTTAAAATTCTAGAAATGTTTAGCTCCTCAGAGGTGTACATCCTCAAACCATTCTGCCGTTATCTTGCCTATAACCTTTCATGCGATTATTTATGTTGCTTTGTACTCTGTTAATTGATTGACATTCGATATGCTATGGTTATAAAATTGCCGGTCTGGTCATAAACCATAATTATTAAGTAAAATAAACGAAAAATCATGCATCTATTGCATAGCATTAAGCGATTTGACATGTACAAAATGAAAACAATTCTTCGGACGTTATACCATTTAATGATAGGGCCTTTTTGGTAGGTACATTATAATGCTTGCTATATTTGTAACCTTCAAACTAGAAGCTTGCACGAAAGAGAAGATTTGTCAAATTCAATTTTCACTTCACTAGCATACAATTGAAAGGTGCGTTTCAGCTTACCCCTAACCAGTATGTGCACAAGTTCAATGCAAATGGACTGCACACGAAACTCCAAAACATATCATTAAACTTACATTTAAAAAGACAAAAGACCTACAAAAATTAAAGGCTCATAAAATGTGGCAGTTGTAAAATAGGGACAAAAGATACCAGAGGGACAGTCAAAAATGCGGCGGGGCTAAACAGGTTTTGTGAGATCTCAACCCTCCCCTATACCTTTAGCCAATCTAGAAACACACAACAATATGCACAGTAAAACTAATTTAAATAAAAGTCCTAGTCCAATTTCCGACGTCAGATTAGACACCAAAAGAAACAATAAGAAAGATAAATTAACAAAGAACTGTTAGCAGTTACTGACGTGCCAGTTTCAGATTTCATTTAAACTGGTGGAAATATTATGTCTTTTGTATATGCACACCTTCTTTTCCGTCGTTTGAATTTTTTAATATCTGGAATAATGGGTCACGCTCGTGCATGTCCAAACTTTGCGAATTTCGTTAACATAGTTGGCCCCTAACACAAAATCGTTTGCTACAACACGATATAACGACTACGTTCAACGTAACATACGTTGTAAGGTCACCCTGCAGAATTATCGATATATTCGATATATCGGCGTCTAGACATGTTTAATGGTCGTTAATCGTTAGAAGGGATTAAATCTGAAATATACCGAGTCTGACAATTAACTAAGTTTTGGTTTGCATGGTCTGAAATGCATGCATAGCAGGGGATGCTTACATATATCGACGAACTAGGTGACGGAACATACATGTATGTGTTGTCGTCATATCCATAATACCATTGATTTAGTTTTAACTTATACGTTTTAACCAACCATCATTTTAGAATATGCTTAAGTTAAACAATGCATCGAATTATAATTTCATTAAACAATGTGTGTAAAACTACATGGTTCATTGGGGCCCCGCTTTTAGGCGGATCGCCTTATAGTGATCAGTCTGTCCGTCCGTCCATCCGTCCGTAACACTTTAACTTTGTGTCCGCTCCATATCTAGAGAACCATTATGATTTCATACTTTATACTTTACATGTTTATTAACCACCATCAGAGGGCATGTCATGATGTATGTACAACTTCTTAGGTCAAAGGTCAAGGTAAAAAAACTTTAGTTTCAGTTGACAACCCTGTGTCCTGTGGTGAAGATCGTGTCCGCTCTATATCTTGAGAACCGTTATGATTTCAAAGTTTATACTTAACATCCATTTTAACCAACACCAGAGGGTGTGTCATGATGTATGTACAACTTCCTAGGTCAAAGGTCAAGGTCAAAAACTTTGGTTTCAGTTGACAACCCCGTGTCCTGTGGTGAAGATCGTGTCCGCTCCATATCTAGATAACTGTTATGATTTTATACTTGATACTTAACATGTTTATTAACCAACACCAGAGGGTGTGTCATGATCTATGTACAGCTTCCTAGGTCAAAGGTCAAGGTCAAAAATATATTGTTCAAACATCAATCAATATATCCAGAAGTCACCTTAGAGTAGTCAACAATGAGTTCACATCATGCAGTCATATCACTATTATACTTTGAAAGTAAGTTGAGAATATTTATCAGTTTTAACTTAAAATCATAGAATAAAATCACACATGAGACTATGTAATAACTTCAAATAATGCTTCATATCAGATTATCCATACAACTTATTTACCCCACGTTATTGACAGCGGGGCCCATAGAGATAGCTCCCATCTCAATAGAATCTAGTTATTGTTGTTTACATTACGTCGTACCTCTAGTGTCAATCATTTCATACATATTATACAGATCGAGATTATCATAACAATTGGATCAAAAGGTATCTCCTGTAATACGGGTTGATTAGGATGAACTTGGAATTGCCTACCCAAAACGATAGTATTTTGGAAAGAAACAGGAATTTAAACTTGAACAGACCACCTGCGGACCACTAATAGTTGTTGCAGGGTTTAGAAAGTGAACAGAATATGGCTCAATCTCTACACGAGGATTTAACCTGCCGATTCGTATTGGACAGGACTGTGAATTTATACATACCACACAACCGAAAGGATGTCCAAGCTTGGCAAGTGTTTTACCTTAGTGCGAAAAACGACCTTAAGTGATCATATTTCTATTCCGCGATAATCTTTGGGGTTTTTAAAATACATCCTTTGTTTTACAGAATTACTAAATTAGTCAATATGCTTTCTAACTGAGTGAAATACAATCAATCCGAGGAAAGAGGTTCGACTCTTCATTAATCTTAAGTCTATTGTCGCATATAGTAGACACACTGAAAACGTCATGGCGCACATACACTCGTAATACTCGTTCAACTTTCACTGTCAACAACTAACGACAGAGACTCGTTATCTCCAATTGATTTGACCGGGTAACTGTCGAGAAGCGCGTCAAGTGTATATACAAATATAAGCCTGGTATTTTTGATGTCGTTGTTCGAACCATAAACTATGTTGACCAACTCTTTTTTTGGACTAATTTCCCTTATTTATTTAATGCAGGATCGTTGAATAAGGTGAATGCATATATGGGTAATATTCCTTCGCCTTTTTCACCAACGTGATAGTCAAATGTTACTTCTTTAATTATTGTTTAATACAGGTTGACATTTAAACTGAAGGTATGTACAATTGGTTAAATACAATCTTTGAACTATTCAAAAAGGTTTTTGTACTTTATAAATTCAAAATATAAATAACATTTACTTAACTAATTTATATGCGTCTGAAGTTTTCATATTTTCAAAAACTACGCATTTATAAACTAGGTTTAGCTTTTAGGTGGATTTGACGAAAGGTAAATAAAAGTTGTTGTTTCTTTAAACTACTGGCCATCGTTGTACTTTATGTTCCCTTTTTTCCCTTTGTTTTTATTCAAGCATCACAGATGAATGTTTTCAAGACAAAACGCGCGTCTGGCCACTGGGTCGATGCTGGCGGGTGTTTTCCCTCACGAGAGTTACACCAACCCAATTGCATGAAAAGTAAGTGGTTTTGTGTTGACATGAATAATCATTTATATTGTCATTATCTTCAATTGATAAAACTTTGAATTGTTCAAAGTATTAACTATTTTTAACCAGGCTGAATAGTTTTTGGCAAAACCTTTAGAAAATTAGGAGTCTCAATGCCCTTCAACTTTGTACTTATTTTACTCTTTTGATTTGAGTGTCACTGATGAGTACACTTTAGAATTAAACAATGTGTGTAAAACTACATGGTTCATTAGGACCCCGCTTTTAGGCGGATCGCCTTATAGTGATCAGTCTGTCCGTCCGTCCGTCCGTCCGTAACACTTTAACTTTGTGTCCGCTCCATATCTAGAGAACCATTATGATTTCATACTTTATACTTTACATGTTTATTAACCACCATCAGAGGGCATGTCATGATGTATGTACAACTTCTTAGGTCAAAGGTCAAGGTAAAAAAACTTTAGTTTCAGTTGACAACCCTGTGTCCTGTGGTGAAGATCGTGTCCGCTCTATATCTTGAGAACCGTTATGATTTCAAAGTTTATACTTAACATCCATTTTAACCAACACCAGAGGGTGTGTCATGATGTATGTACAACTTCCTAGGTCAAAGGTCAAGGTCAAAAACTTTGGTTTCAGTTGACAACCCCGTGTCCTGTGGTGAAGATCGTGTCCGCTCCATATCTAGATAACTGTTATGATTTTATACTTGATACTTAACATGTTTATTAACCAACACCAGAGGGTGTGTCATGATCTATGTACAGCTTCCTAGGTCAAAGGTCAAGGTCAAAAATATATTGTTCAAACATCAATCAATATATCCAGAAGTCACCTTAGAGTAGTCAACAATGAGTTCACATCATGCAGTCATATCACTATTATACTTTGAAAGTAAGTTGAGAATATTTATCAGTTTTAACTTAAAATCATAGAATAAAATCACACATGAGACTATGTAATAACTTCAAATAATGCTTCATATCAGATTATCCATACAACTTATTTACCCCACGTTATTGACAGCGGGGCCCATAGAGATAGCTCCCATCTCAATAGAATCTAGTTATTGTTGTTTACATTACAGTCCTTGGATGGTGTAAACTTCCCACTAACACCATACACCATTACACCATACACCATACACCATTACACCATACACCTTGTACCATTACACCATACACGTTACACCTTTGCACCATACACGTTACACATACACCATACACCATTCCCCATTTTATCTACACGATTCGAAATTACCCATAACACAATTAAATTTCAAATATTAAGATTAGCATTATTGCTTATGTTTACAATCCGTAAAATTAAAATAAAAAGAACTTCGTTTTCAACCAATTAAATGTTGTACACCGTTCATTCACACCATTCCCGATCGCAAGTTACACAATCACACCATGCCTCATACACCATTACACCATTCCCCTTACACCATACACCTTAGCACCATACACCTTACACCATTGCACCATATGCCATACACCATTACACCATACACGTTTTTTTGGGAAGTTTACACCTTCCAAGGGCTGTACCTCTAGTGTCAATCATTTCATACATATTATACAGATCGAGATTATCATAACAATTGGATCAAAAGGTATCTCCTGTAATACGGGTTGATTAGGATGAACTTGGAATTGCCTACCCAAAACGATAGTATTTTGGAAAGAAACAGGAATTTAAACTTGAACAGACCACCTGCGGACCACTAATAGTTGTTGCAGGGTTTAGAAAGTGAACAGAATATGGCTCAATCTCTACACGAGGATTTAACCTGCCGATTCGTATTGGACAGGACTGTGAATTTATACATACCACACAACCGAAAGGATGTCCAAGCTTGGCAAGTGTTTTACCTTAGTGCGAAAAACGACCTTAAGTGATCATATTTCTATTCCGCGATAATCTTTGGGGTTTTTAAAATACATCCTTTGTTTTACAGAATTACTAAATCAGTCAATATGCTTTCTAATTGAGTGAAATACAATCAATCCGAGGAAAGAGGTTCGACTCTTCATTAATCTTAAGTCTTTTGTCGCATATAGTAGACACACTGAAAACGTCATGGCGCACATACACTCGTAATACTCGTTCAACTTTCACTGTCAACAACTAACGACAGAGACTCGTTATCTCCAATTGATTTGACCGGGTAACTGTCGAGAAGCGCGTCAAGTGTATTTACAAATATAAGCCTGGTATTTTTGATGTCGTTGTTCGAACCATAAACTATGTTGACCAACTCTTTTTTTGGACTAATTTCCCTTATTTATTTAATGCAGGATCGTTGAATAAGGTGAATGCATATATGGGTAATATTCCTTCGCCTTTTTCACCAACGTGATAGTCAAATGTTACTTCTTTAATTATTGTTTAATACAGGTTGACATTTAAACTGAAGGTATGTACAATTGGTTAAATACAATCTTTGAACTATTCAAAAAAGTTTTTGTACTTTATAAATTCAAAATATAAATAACACTTACTTAACTAATTTATATGCGTCTGAAGTTTTCATATTTTCAAAAACTACGCATTTATAAACTAGGTTTAGCTTTTAGGTGGATTTGACGAAAGGTAAATAAAAGTTGTTGTTTCTTTAAACTACTGGCCATCGTTGTACTTTATGTTCCCTTTTTTCCCTTTGTTTTTATTCAAGCATCACAGATGAATGTTTTCAAGACAAAACGCGCGTCTGGCCACTGGGTCGATGCTGGCGGGTGTTTTCCCTCACGAGGGTTACACCAACCCAATTGCATGAAAAGTAAGTGGTTTTGTGTTGACATGAATAATCATTTATATTGTCATTATCTTCAATTGATAAAACTTTGAATTGTTCAAAGTATTAACTATTTTTAACCAGGCTGAATAGTTTTTGGCAAAACCTTTAGAAAATTAGGAGTCTCAATGCCCTTCAACTTTGTACTTATTTTACTCTTTTGATTTGAGTGTCACTGATGAGTACACTTTAGAATCTTTAACCAGGATTTTACTTAAGCAAGCGATAGTATTTAGCATGAAACGTAATTGTATTATCAACCAGACCAAGAAAGCTATTGATCCTTTATTATTAAGCCAAGTTTTAGGTTTTATTCCCTTTTACAAGCTTGATTATGATTAGGGTCATTTGAAAGAAGCACCTTAATTTCATGAACTAACCACTTTAGATGCAGTTTCATCTGAATTCCATATTTTGTGTATTTTTGTTTGAATATATTCTTTGAAATGTGTAGTACCAGCCCTGATTTATTATATATTAAATTATCATTCATACTATTCACATTACTTTGAAGTTAAGACTTACAGTATGATAAGAGTCATTATTTAGACCTAAATTCCAAAAACAGTAAATTTTGCAAACCTTTTTTTTAATTATGTTAACCCTATTGATGAAAAAAACAGGTCAATATAATATTGACACAAAAATGCAGAAGTGTCAAGCAGCAACAACTAAAACCAAAAAATTGTTTGCACACGTTTAGCTTTATAAATTACATTTTATAGCTTTTAATATTTAGCTATATGCGTATTTTAGATACAAATCACCAAATAAGGCTATGATGATGGTAATTTTGCTGTTTAAAGCTAACTGTGTGAAGTTTGGTGCCCTTATTCGAATATTTCAGATGCAAATTCAAAACTACAAATGAAATAATGCATATGTTCTTAAGGTTTATTTCTTATGCACATCTAAATGATGACTGTTAATTGATTTATAATTTCTTAATTTCGAATTCTAGAGCCAGCAAAGTGACTTTATCACATGTCCTTTGGTATTACCGACAAAAGCATATTTAGCATTTCCGAACGCTAATTAGAACATAATTTTCTATCATAAATTTGGAAACATTTCTCAAATCCAGAGTGTCAAAGTTTTGTTTAATTTTTTCGTACTGTCTTTTAATCGAATAACAATTAAAACTTCTAAAAATATATCGCAAAACAACGATTTACTTAAATTATTATTGATTGATTCTTTATGTATCAGGTACTTAAGATACCAGCGAGACATTCAAACTCATAAACTTACTGGTCGGAAGATGTTTTAGGTTGTATTTGTAGTTATCAAACTCAATGATGTTTATTTTCCGTGACATATTAAACCTGTGAAAAAAAGCATAGGGTACATTGTCACTGTAGCATAAATCGTGCAAAACATTTCATAAAAAATATCCAAAATATCAAGTTCAAAGAATGTAGTTTTTGTAGTTTCGGAAATACGTCGTCATTAACATTATTGTAAAACTCTTTTCTTTTCAGTATAAGTATAACACATCCAAACTGTGGAGTCGATATTTATTTACTCATAGTGACAACTAAGATTGATCATATGTTCAGATGAGTTTAATAAGACAAAATATTTGACGATTTATTTCAAATAATGTGTAGTAATTAATGGACATATCAAAGCAGTTCGAGAAATAAATAAAACCTTACATATCTCCTGAGTATGGGATTCTTGTCGTTTTCATTTCATGATAGCATTTATTATCTGAAAAATAAAAAGTCTCTTTTATGTAAACGGTTCACTTATGGAGAACATTTTTCAGTAAGTTGTAATGCTCGTTAGCAAATTAGTATACACAATTAATAGATAGGAATCAATACTCTATGTCAAGCTCTAACGCGTACAAGTCTGTCAAACTTGTGAACTAATGTAATAGTAAACTGCAATTTCAATCTAGTATTCAATAAATTAATTTAAAATATGCAACAAATACTGACATGCTGACGGGATTCCTGTTTTATGGCTAACACATGAACAATACAAATGCAAAGAGCTTAATACAATGGTCAAATATGTCAGGTTTTAATGTGATACGCCATTTCGATTATTCTAATTTTTAGAATATTTCAACATGTACTAATTTAATTTTGGATGTAACGAGTCTTCTGAAATACTGATGTGTTTTGTTTTCCAGCTCTCAGACATAATTTTGTAATGTAATCGTGACGTCATCAACGTTTTATCGTGGTTTACTTCGGTTAAAATGGAATTAAGAATTAAATTATAAGAAATGACAGTAATATTTTCTACCTATATGAAATAACATTAGAAAATGTGATACACTCTTCGTCCCTCTTTAAAATAAACTGCTATGTGGGTTATACAGTGTGCACCACAATGTTGATGCTATTCCGTCATAGACAGAAAACATATTACTGGCTTTCCTCAATAAACATTAAGTGTATATAGTATCAATTTATCATTATTAACTGATATGAAAACAAAAGTGCTAACTACTTGAATAGACATACCCCGGCGGCTAAACGTCAATCAGTTATAGCAATGGACTAGCCTTATTAAAAAAAAGGATACTTAACCCGAAAACTACTTTATAACATTCATACCAAGCAGTTTATGTAATTTTTAAAGAAAAACGGTATTGTTATTGGTTCATCTGCATTCAGATTTTTGTTGAAAGCTTCGTGCGAATTTGACGAATGCTCAATTGCTTTTGTATAAATGACAAAAGGTCATTAATAGACAACCTGGGGAGCAATTGATAACAATGAATGTGTCTGCTCCTATGTCGAATTGAATAGGTGAAGTAATTCATTTTGATCAAAAATGAATATTGATTAGATTCAAAACTGACAAAAAATTCATTTTACCTCTCAGTCCAATCGTTTCGTTGTATGGATTGATTCCAAGATAACAGGAGCAATCGTCAGTTGAAGGATTGCAGTAACATTGGTTATTCGAGTTCCTGACAAAAGTATATCCTTTATCAGTATTACAAATACATGTTGTGTCTGATCTAGTGTTGCTATTTTCATATGTCTCCTGACCTAGGCTGTTACAAAGTGATTTTTGAAAAGTGCAGTCACTGTACCCAACTGTCTCAAAAATGAAAGGCTGATATCGATTACCACTACATGCTGCTCTGTTTAAGTTAGGTTGAAAGACGTATTTATAACCTGCAAAGAAAGTGAATAATATTCATGGACATGAATGTTTGAATACATTTACTTTGATAACGTTTCTTTTTTTATATATTAAGTGAAATTCTGCTATATCTGTAATTTGCCATATCAATAGTCACCAAAATTAAATTTTAAAACTTGATATTATACTTTTACTACCAAGTCGAAAGGAGTAGGTCCGGTAAGACCCCTTTTTCGCCCCAAAATATAGCAATTTTACAAAATGGTTAAAATGTAAACTTTTATCTATTAGTTGAACAGTAGAATGCTTCTGTTACGTAAATATGGGCTGTTTTTGACAATACAATGCACATATATCGGGTACAAGTACCATTAAGTCATGCTAAATCACTGAAATCTTCACAATTCTAGCATTTTAGTTAAATTTTAAACAGTTTTCGTGTAAAACGAAAGTAGCCGCATTCGTGTTCATCCTTAATATTAAAATGTAAGTTGTATTTTATGATAATACATAACATATATAAAGGTTGAGGATGAACACGGATGCGGCCACTTTCATTTTTGACAAAAACCATCTGAAAAGTGGCATATTTGGTAGATCTTTCATATTTGAGCTTGAATCGGATCGTTTTTAATGACAAAATCTGTTAAAATCGTTCACACAAACTAATTGAATCAAATAAAATAGACACTTTAGTGTTTAAAAAGTGGTCAAAATCTTTCGTCAGATGAACCTGAAATTTAGGGCCAAAATCGGTCCTTATCGGACCTACTCCTTTGTGATTATAACACAACAGCTCAATTGTTAGGACTCATTAGAAAGATATTTCACTTGACCTATGTATTTATCTATTCGAACGGTAAATTTTCATTTTAGTGTATTTGAACCTTCAGCCTCAAAATACATGATATATTAAAATAATAAAATCTGAAGCGAGATGATGTATCTAATATTTTTCGTTTATACGTTTTCAAGACAGAATTGTCAACTCAAACACTTCTAAACATTAAAAAGTGTACTCTACTTCCCCTTTTTGATGATTTTTTTTCCTTTTTTGGGGGATTTTTTCCAAACAAAAACTGTCACCGGGGGTAAAATTGCTAATTGTTGGTTTTTTTACAATAAGGAAACAGTGACAGGCTGAAACATAAAGATGTTGACAACAGATAAAATTGTGAACCTTATAATCATCACGACTTTATCAGATTACAGTACTAGCATTCTAAGCTTTAGATAAGGCGTATGTACTTTAATTTAGTCAAGATTCCGCGATGTCGCTGGTGTTTTTCAGTATCTTTAATACTGAAAGCTAATCTATTTACATATCTGTTTTATCATGAATCGAACATCTTAATGTTGAATGTTTAGAAAATATGAGATTTGTTTTTTATTTTGCCATGTTCAATCTGATGAAGCTCAAAAAGAAAAAAAAAAGAAACTCTGCTATCATGACCTTTATGGAACAAACGTTTATAAAAATAACTTACCAGGACCTACAATGCTAGGTCTATAACATCTATCTCTGTATACATTTATTTGAAGGTTTATGTCGAATAAACAAGTATAGTTTGTTGTCAGATTACACATGGATTTGGCTCGAAGATTCCAGTGTGCCTGCGATGGACAGATGAACTCGTATGATCCAACTAATGATACCATCTACAAAATAGAAGTAAAGAATACAAGTTCAAACAGAATTTTCTTTTGATACCCTTTCCTGATAACAAAAGTGCTGTAATAAATTAATTCTGTAAATTGATCTATAAAGTGATCTGCAATTGTTTCAAGGTTATGAGTGTAAATGAATATGACTGTGTTAAACATTTCTGGGATTTGGGCTGACGGCATGATTGTTTTTATAGTTTTTTAAGGTAAAAATTCGTTGTATTGCAGTCCTTTCAATTTCAGATTAAAACAAAATACGCTTTTTTATTAATAAAAATCGTGTCTGGGGATACTATGGCCACACACACCATTTATCGAACAATTTAATTGACTCATTCCTTAGAATTATTCTTGTACAGTTTCATCAGATTCAGAATTGGTAAGCATATTGCGTAATACATATACTTTTAATAACTGTATAGAAAACAAAGACAATCAGGTATCAGCAAAAGATAAAATAGCAAAAAAAAAACTAAATGCAAAGAAAATTAAAAGCGGAAAGTGATTTAGAAAATGACCAAATCATATGCTTCAGCACATCAAACGATTATAAAACAACTGTTATATACTTTTAGAAACAGACGGTTTTTTTTTTTAAATAAACCTGGTTCATCAACTATTATAATTAGCACAGACACTATTGACGTTTATTTCGTCTAATTAGCAGCTGCAGGTTCTTAAATACGTGAGATGTATATACCATTTCCAATTGTAGTTGGGGTATTATTCTAAGGTTCTGAAATTTATTATTTCAGAATCAAATCGTCTCGTTTGCTTTAGGTTCTAGTACTAAGATGACCGCTCGAGCCAAATCGAGATATAAGTCTATTAATGCGACGGAGGTAGCCGTGTCTATTGTTTCCTTTATTCTAGTTCTGAAGGATATATTAATTGAACATACTCAGAGTTTAGAGTGTAAAGGGAATGACCATCATCAATAAATCATACGATATCTTTTTTTAATTTCTATTGAAACGCTCATTTGAAACTTTAGTTTCCTTTCTAAAGGCCCATTTAGAACAGTCATAATTCTCTACATTGGATTTAATGTCCTATTATATATATATAAAACGGGAAACACCTATGAACCACAACAACAAACGACAACCACTAACAGGAACG
This sequence comes from Mytilus edulis, assembly GCA_019925275.1. NCBI lineage: Eukaryota > Metazoa > Mollusca > Bivalvia > Mytilida > Mytilidae > Mytilus > Mytilus edulis. The sequence goes on from CM034359.1 coordinate 254,649, forward strand.
TATTATAGTACTTTGAAATCAAAGCTACCTTTAAAATGTACTGTTTAAACACTCTTCCATTTAGGTGCTCATGGAACAGTGAATTGGCATGTAAATCAAAACGTTTACACCAAAAGTATCGTATGTGCTTAGTTTTATTTTGATGCGATCACTTCATGGTAAACTTACCGGTACTTCTTAGGAAGGAATGAAACGGGAAAGTAAGAAAAACGTTCTATAATAAAATGTTTCAGTTTTATATTATACATACCTGAAAGACAGTCAGTAAGATTAAGATGTCCATCAAATTGTTTCTTCAATTCTTAAATTTGCCACCTAAAACGATCACATTATATTAATTAACTTTTTGATTGAATGGCGTTTACTTGACGCCGCATCGCCACAAAACGGATCCATGATATATCGACGAGAATATATTATCTTTTAAAACAAGCCAGTTTCAAAAATCAGGTCTTTCAATTTACTAAACCTTTGATTTTAAGCGCATCTATATTTGCACATACAATATACCTAGATGTTTCAGTGACAACATTTTTAAATCATTTTGCACTCATATAACATATTTATATTTTGGAATATGCTATAAATGTTCTTAAAATTGTTAATTTTATTTAGATTGGAATATTGTTGAATAAATCATCCATTTTATAAAATGTGTTCTCAAGATATCTGAAAAGTCGATACATTTAATTAGATATAGAAAGATGTGGTGTGAGTGCCAATGACACAACTCTCAATCCAAACACATTAAGTTGTATATTTGAAATCGTAAGGTATCATTGTCGTTTGTTGATGTAGCTCGTAAGGGTTTTTCGTTCTTTATGCAGATTAGACAGTTGGCTTCCCTGTTTTAAGGAATTTGCACTAGTAATTTTTGGGCCCTTTAGAGCTTACTTTTCGGTGTGAAATGGCTTAACACAATCAAAATACATATTCACAAAAAGTATACATGCACTGAACGAACAAAAAATTGATCTTAGACACAATGTAAATAAAAAATTATTTAAACAAGTTTTTTTTATGTACATCAGTATCAGATTAACAACCATAACTTTACACAAAATGCCGCCACGTATTTAAATGTGGTTGTAAACGAATTTCTAATGGAATAATCTTGTTTTCATGTTAATTTTTCTCCATAATATCTTCATGAAAGGGATTGGCAACATTTTAATAATTGATTGCCTGCAAATGCCTTTAGCGTGACGGTATATGCGAGATCAGACTTAAAGGAGAGAGTGAAGGATAGTCAGATTCTACATACAGACTTTTAATTTGCGTGGTTATAAAGGTAGCAAGACATAGACGAAACTTTGGTAATGCACAGCCTTGACAAATTCGATCGTTGATTCTCTTTCGGAGCTATACTATATGAAACCATTAACTAGTTTAGACCAAACGGGACATCTATATACATTTATTAACATTTGAGATCATCAGCCCAGTCAGAGCTACCCATAACGTTTAAACAATTCAAAGCTTTAACATACTTCGATTTTAACTATTTGATATGGGGAGAAGTTAACCTTCTGTAGCGATTTTAGTTTGTCAGTATTATTAATTATTACATTTCTATATGACAGTGATATTGTGTTATTGAATAAGGATTATTGTTCGACTGTTATATTATGTTGAACTGATATTATACATTTACATTGTGATTTAAATTGAGACTTTGCGTTGTGGTTTGTTTTCTTTGTGCCATTTTAACATGGATTTTACGTAATTTACGCTACCTCAAAATAACACATCGACAAACAAGAATCCATAAAAAAACCGACTACGCTACACTTATATAAAAAAAGAGACAAAAAAACGTTGTTATTTCCCGATAATTTTTTATGTTGAAATTTTAGATCAATCCAGATGCCCTTTTTTCAACTCTACAAGAACACCTCTGTACTTGGCATTCTATATTAATCATATATTATACTATGTGACAAATTGAAAATCTGCAATTGTTTTTTTTTTTTATATCTGTTCATCAAACGTCTTCATAAAAAAAGGCTTACATAAACGCATGAACAGACACTATCATTCAATGGTAGTCATATTTTGCAAGAATTTTATTGATTCCTTATATTTATTAAATTGTTTTTCGATAACACAACTAGTAACTAAGAGACCAGCAACATGTATGAGGTAAATAGTGGGATATTGAGAATCTATCCCTTAAAAAAACTTAAAATATTGCTACTCTTTTGTCCAATTAAAGTTTTTAATAATAGAAACTGATTATTAATAACTTATGTGGATATAGTAAAAAATACTTTATCAGAATGAAATAATAAAGATCACAATTTAGAAAATAACAAATTGAAATGGGATACCATAAAAAGTGAAATAAGAGGCGCAACCGTCAAATATTCGAAATATAAAAAACATTAAATTACGGGAAAGAGAGCCCAATTTAAAAAAACGACAAGACGAAGTTCAGAAAACTCTCTATGGTACATATTTAGATAAAGATATACATAATCTTTTGATTGAATTAGCCACTGTTAAAGAAGATTGAGAGCAAATAGTAAATAACCAAACAAGGGGGCTATTATACGATCACACGCCGAGCTCTGTGAAGGCAATACAGGAAATTCAAAATATTTCTTATCATTAGTAAAACGCAATTATAAAAATAAATGTATAAACAAATTAGTTGTAAACGACATTGAAATTGTGTCACAAGAAAAAATTCCAAACGAAGAGAGACATTTCTATGTAAATTTATACGCATCTAAAGAAGACCCTGATAAATATTCAGGTGATTCTAATTTTTTTGACTTAAATTTTATTCCTGAGCGTACAGATCTGGAAAAGGATATAGGCGATGCAGATATTTCAGAATGTGAATGCGTTAAAGTTTTTAAAACATTTAAAAATAATAAAAGCCCTGGTACAGACGGGCTTACTGCTGAGATTTACCAATTTTTCTGGATTGATATAAAAAAATATGTGTTTGAAAGGTATGAATATTCCTTCGAAACCGGAACCCCCCCCCCCCACCCAATAGACCAAAGCCGGGGTATTCTTACTCTTATTCCAAAGAAAGATAAAGATATAACAATCTTGTCGAACTGGCGTCCCCTCTGTGTCTTAAATTTTGATTATACATTATTAGCCAAAGTTATTGAGGAAAGAATGAAATTATTTCTTCCAAAGCTTATAGATCCGGACCAAACGGGATATGTGGCTGGTAGATACATTGGTGAAAATCTACGACTCATTGTGATATTATATTGTTAAATACTTTAAAGAATTACCCAGGGCTTATATCACTGGTCGATTTCGAATGGCGTCTGATACGCTAGAATGGAAATTTATTAAAAAAACATTGGTTTGTTTTAATTTTGGTAGCAATTTCCGGAAATGGGTCTTAACTTTATATTCAAATATATGTAGTCTTGTCGTTAATAATGGATTTAGTTCTAGTCCATTCACAATTGAGAGAGGTGTTCGACAAGGGTGTCCTTTGTCTCCTTTTTTTCATTTATTCTGCCCGTTGAACTGCTGGCAATAAGTATTCATGAGAACAACCAGATATCTGGTATAAAAATTGGGGATACTGAAATCAAAATGTCACAGTTGGCTGATGATACAACTTGTTTTTTGAAAGATGTATTCTCCGCGCAAATGTTATTAGATTCCTTTAACGGTTTTGAGAAGTGTTCAGGATTAACAGTACATTTTTCTAAACCGAAGCAACATGGATTGGAAGAAATAAGTTCAACAAAGAAGGTTCCCTTCCTATAAAATGGACAGATGGTTTTAAAACCTTAGGTTTAAAATGTAATGCTTCTGAAAAATGGTTTGTTCTAATTTAGATACATGCATACAAAAAATGGAATCAATAATCAAACTATGGAGGATCAGAAACCTTTCCTTGATCGGAAAAATTGTAATTCTTAAATCACTTGCAATATCGAATAAAATTGAAAATGGAAATAGGGAATATGTCAAAGAGACAACAACCCGACCATAGAAAAAAAAACAACAGCAGAAGGTCACCAACAGGTCTTCAATGTAGCGAGAAATTCCCGCACCCGGAGGCGTCCCTCAGCTTGCCCCCAAACAAATATATATATTAGTTCAGTGATAATGAACGCCATACTTATTTCCAAAATGTACACAAGAGGCTGAAATTAAAATAATACAAGACTAGCAAAGGCCAGAGGCTCCTGACTTGGGACAGGCGCAAAAATGCGGCGGGGTTAAACATGTTGATGAGATCTCAACCCTCCGCCTATACATCTAGCCAATGTAGAAAAGTAAACGCAAAACAATACGCATATTTAAAAATCGACGCTTGTGTATGTCATTTCATCTACACATGTACCAAAATCTTATGTAATTAAAATACAACGTGATATTAATAGTTTTTTATAGAATGGTAGTACTCCGAAAGTTAAAACGGAAGTTATTCAAAAGTCTCTTAGCGAGGGGGGGGGGGGGACTGAACGCTCCAAATTTTGAAGTACAGCTGTGATCTTTTCGTATTATGTGGGTAAACAGATTTCTGTCAGAACATGACTCCAAATGGAAACATGTTTCCAAAGCATTTTTTCCCTTCTTGATTTAAAGGACTTGTTTATGAGCAGATGTGAATTTTTTGAATTTGAAAACACCTCTTTTTTATATAGAAGTGCTATCTGCTTGGATACGTTTCAAGGGTATTTTCATCCCGTTAAATGCATTTCATGTTAAAAAGGAATTTATTTGGTTCAATCCGTTTATCAAAATTGATCAAAAAAGTATTTTTTACAGATCTTGGTACATAAAAGGCATAAGGTTCACCAATGATATTGTAGATGATAAAGGCGAACTTTTGTCTCATGACGCTATTAACAAAAACTATTTAATTAAATTTATTTTTTAATATGGTTATAGTATAATGTATTCCCAAGTATTCTTAAGACGTATCATATACTGAGTATTCACACCACTAACTTGTAAATTTTTACAATGTCTTATTTGCATAATGTCAATAGTATAACAATGCAACACATGTCATGTCATTCACTTGTGTCTTGTAAAAATGTATGTATGCACTGTAGTTTGAGCACCAAAAAGATCAATAATTAAAAAAAAAAGATTATTAATAACTGAGTGTTGTTAATAAATCATAAAGTAATACACTGCTCTTAATTTCAAGTTTTGTTGCAAACAAATATTAGATTTAGTCAGTTTTATTATGTATAATTACTCGCCAAAGTTGTGTTATACTAAAAATAGATTAAGGACTGAAAGTATATTTACATAATATTTGTGTTATATGAATTTAAGGCGCAATTACTACATAAGTAAGCCGCCTACCAAAAGCAATAACAACAACAAGTATGATTTGCATTTATTTTGCATCATTGTTCCTCTTTATTTTATCTTCCTAAATTACAATAAAATATCTGACATTTATATTGATATTGAATTCATATATATTGAATTCATATATTTTGGAGTAAACATATGATTTTTATTACTTTTAACCGGCAAATAAGGGAATAGTGGGAACATCCTGTAGTTTTCCAGCCAATAAAGAATCAAGCATGTTTATTTGTAATTTATTTAAACCCCCCCTCCCCCTCTCTTTTTCCGTTTTTTTTCCAAAGAAAGTCAAATGTTAGCTTAATTCGCTCAAAATTTTCATACACTGCTTGCGTAAAATATCGCAATAGTGTATGACGTTTATCTTTTATTTGACATGTTTTTTTTAAATTATTTAATTCTTGAATTCTCAGCTGACGGAAAGGGGAAAAGTTTTGTTTAAACATGTTAAACTGTAACCTACATTTACTGGTATTTGGACATTTTAGTTTCTAGTCAGTCTAATTTTGCTACTTCTTCTAAATTTAAAATTTCCGGTTAACAAAACTATGAATTTTACGAAAAACTAAGGATTTTCTTATCCCAGGAATAGATTACCAAAGCTGTATTTTGCAGAATTTATTTTGTTATTTTTGGGTCTTCAATCCTCTTCCGATTTTTACTTTTTTGGCTTTATAGCTATTTTGATCTGGGCGTCACTGATGAGTCTTGTGTAGACGAAACGCGTGTCTGCCGTATTTAATCATAATCCTTGTACCTTTGATAACAATTTACACCACTGGGACGATGCCACTGCTGTTGGACGTTTAGTCCCCGAGGATATCACCAGCCAAGTAGTTAGCCCTTCGGTATTGACATGAATATCAATTGTATGGTCATTTTTATAAATTTTTCAGTTTACTAAACTATAAATTTTACGAAAAAAAATAAGGATTTTCTTATCCCAGGAATAGATAACCTTAGCTGTATTTTGCACAATTTCTTTTATAATTTTGGGTTCTCAATGCTCTTCAACTTTGTACTTGTTTGACGTTATAGCTATTTTGATCTGGGCGGCACTGATAAAAAATGTGTAGACGAAACGCACGTCTGGTGTATTCAATTATCATCCTGGTACCTTTGATAATAATTTACACCACTGGGTCGATACCACTGCTGGTAGACTTTTCGTTCCCATAGGCTATCACCAACCAAGTAATGAGCACTTTGGTGTTGACCAGAATATCAATTATACGGTCATTTTTATAGATTTCCTGTTTAAAAAACTATGAATTTTACGAAAAACTAAGGATTTTCTTATCCCAGGAATAAATTATCTTACCTGTATTTTGCACACATTTTTTTGGAATTTTGGGTCCTCAATCCTCTTCAACTTTGTACTTGTTTGGCTTTATAGCTATTTTGATCTGGGCGTCATTGATGAGTCATATGTATAAATTTCATGTTTACAAAACTATGAATTTTACCAAATAATAAGGATTTTCCTATCCCAGGAATAGATAGCCTAAGCTGGATTTGGCTCACATTGTTTTGGAATTTTGGATCCTCAGTCCTCCTCAACTTTGTTCTTGTTTGGCTTTTTAGCTATTTTGATCTGGGCGTAACTGATGAGTCTTGTGTAGACGAAACGCGCGTCTGGCGTATATATACTAATACACGAGAAGACCTTATTTTGTGTGTCGCATCTCTTTTTTCCACAATAAACTATTCATCATGCCTCTGTGTCCTATAGGATACATACATAGTCGCATTTGTCATCCATTCTTATGATTATTCAGTTTGGGTTATTTGGGGAGAAAAACTAAAATGATTTGTTTTTCAATAACGTGGTGTATAAGGTGAAATAATTGAGTAATAGCGTTCACATTTGTTTCACCACCTTAATCTGTAAGACGTATTTGAAAATTGAAACAACTTTTCCGTATATTCAAACACTTAACTTGGTATTTATAACAGGAATGACATCAAATTCAGACAGTTATCACTAGTATTATATGGAAAAACAAAAATAATGTTTCAATTGCTTTGGTTTTCGGCTTAGTTATAACCTCTTTAAATGATTATGACTTATTATGGATTTTTTTTTCTAAATTATAACACAATCGAATATTTATAATAGTGAATATAAACTCTTTTTTACACCTATTTGATGATTTATCCTTAAAATAAATTTTAAAAATACCTGTAGTTGCCTTATATCCAAAAACATCTTGTTTGAAATTTACCAATACATTTATTACTCCCAAATTAGTTAAAACTTATAGAAAAGTGACTGAACACAGATTTGTTCTCAAGGTGGTCAAATATTTAGTCTCTGCTATATAAAAACTAAATGTTATAATGTCTTAATTAGAATCAATATCATTAGGGAACAACGAGCTGCTTTGTTACAAAGGAATTTAAATGCATCCTAGAAGGCTGACATCTAGAAAATCAAATGTTTTGCTATATCTTTTTTCGTATTAATTTTGAGTATGACTTAAAACAGTCAATGAAAGTTATGACACTCATATTTCTATGAAATTGAAAGAAAAAAACACTTTATAAATATCAGCTGGATAGATTTCAAGTATTGGAAATCCAGAGATGTGTAAAGGATGAATCAGTTAAATAGCTAGATATATATAGGGTTTTCCTGTTTGAATTGTTTTACACTAGTATTTTTTTTTTTTAAACCAGTATTAAACTTAGCTGCTCCAGAAGGGTCAGTAGTTATAGTCACAAAAGTGACTCCTGCCTGTGTGCTGTTGTATAATTAAATTGATTAGTATGTCCAGTATCTATGCATATAGCTACTATTACAATAGCAGGTTGATAACTCAAACCTTTAGAATCACAATTTAAAACTGTATACAAAGTCTCTTAAAATTTACTAAAATTACACGTTTGATTTGAAATGAGGGTTTCTGGGGAATGAATAAATAAAGGCAACAATAGTATACCTCTGTTCAGAATTCACAAATAATGTGTGGACAACAAATCCATGTTACACTTTAAATCAGAGGGAACACATCAGTTATTATAAGAAACAACTAAACAATAGAAACACTGAATTGCAACTAAAACAAATGTCAAATTACAACATAAAAACACTATTTAATAGATAAGAATATTTTAATGGGTGACTTTGTAATTTTTTAAAAGAAAGTCGAAAGATACAGAATGGATGTTTAAATTTACAAGTAAACGACAAACTGCCAAAGTCATGCCAAAAATGAAACATGACCAAAGGCAAACAACAATATTTACATCACAAAATGGGAGTTAAATTAATGTCGATCAACATGAACTACCACAAAATCCGTACATGCTACCCTTGATGTAATTACAGCAATTTTATATGATAGAAACGAACTCCTTAGAATTCTTCGCATTAAAATTTGATGTATTAAAAAATATCAGAAAAGCCGTTTTTTCGTTTTCTCTTTTTTGCTGCCATTTCGAAAATTCTCGATATTAAAAAAAATCTAAATGCAACAGATTGACTTACTAGATAAGATATTTATATTTCATTTACTTTTAAAAAAGTTGTGTGGGTTGTTTTTAAACATGGTTGTGTAATTTAGACGTACACCATGTTGGAAGTCTCTAATTGGGTCCATAGCTTCAAATTATTATTAAACATATGTTAAAAACTGTGCAAAGTTTCATTCTATTATCACCTATCCCACGATTTTGCACGTACCAGCTGATTTAGTATTACGCACATTGATCCCCTGATGGAGTTTATGATATCGTTAAACAAATATAATTTAATTTGAATAACTTAAGCATTGTTAAGCACTTAATATATAGTTAATCTAATCATGTAAAATTGAAGTTCGTTTGATGTTAGTATAAAATGATGGTATGAAGATTGCACTTGACATGATAAAATTACAAATTACTTGTAAAAGGTTATAATATGTCACGTAATAATATATCAACGGATTTGCAATAACAAAGTAACATGCCTTTTGGATTGGATAGACTCATAGTCCTGTTTTGTTTGAAGTATTCACTGACCTGTAAATATATCTACAACATTTCTGTGTTTCTAATTAAGGTCTTTCCTTTTTCAAAAGGGAAAGACCTTACTGTATTTCTTCTGTTTATTATTATTAGGTCTTTCCACTTTTCTGTGGAAAGCCTATTGTATTTGTTCTGATTATTTTTTATTTTTTTTTTCTTCCGCCTAATTTTGTTCTTGCGATAAACATTTGTTTCGCAATATGTCGCTTAGATATTTGGTATATGATATCGAACAGTTTATGCGCTTTTGAAATTTACCCTGCGTAAACGAATACTTTTCTTTGTAGGAGTTATCTCCCCAAACACTGTTTTCCTTGTTAGCGCAACTCCTTCGCAACCGTAAAATATTATGACTATATTGGTTTTACCATTGTGTAAGGGACATAATCCCCATTGATGGTTTATATAAAGCCATTATTAGACAAAACTCTTAAACAAAATGACCTTGACCCATAGGGTCTTCTGCAATGACATTGTGAAGAAATGACCTTGACAAAGGTCACAAGGTCAAAGGTCAAGGTCATGTACATATGTGATTTGGGGCACTACTTGAAGAGTTTTATGTGTGTTTGCCTGCCTGCCAACCAACCAACCAACCAACCAACCAACCAATCAATCAATCAATCAATCAATCAATCAATCATGATCATGATCAATCAACCAATAATTATCATGATCAATCAATCAATCACGTTTCCGTCTCGTGTGTTTATCATAGGGTTCAAGATCTTCTTTGTTTCTTTTTCGCTGTTTCAACTGACCCTATCCAACGTGTTTGACCAAACAACCAACCAACTAATCAATCAATCAATCAATTAATCAATCAATCAATCAATCAATCAATCAATCAATCAATCAATCAATCATGATCAATCAATCAATCAATCAATCAATCATGTATCCGTCTCATGTGTTTATTATACGGTCCAAGATCTTCTTTGTTTCTTTTTCGCTGTTTCAACTGACCCTATCCAACGTGTTTAACCAACCAACCAACCAACCAACCAACCAACCAACTAATCAATCAATCAATCAATCAATCAATCAATCAATCAATCAATCAATCAATCATGTATCCGTCTCATGTGTTTAATATACGGTCCAAGATCTTCTTTGTTTCCTTTTCGCTGTTTCAATTGACCCTATCCAACGTGTTTAATCAACCAACCAACCAACCAACCAACTAACTAATCAATCAATCAATCAATCATTAAATCAAGTAATCAATCAATAATGATCATGATCATGATCAATCAATCATGTTTCATGAAAAATTGAAATTTAATATTGTTCTTGCGTCACTTCTGAAAAAAAATCAACATGTACTCTGAAACTACAAGTACAATCGACCTCAAAATTTGCAGTCAGCAGGGCATACATGTACTTAAAGTTTATAAAAAAAACTTGGTGCAGATATCTCTCAAAGCTTTTCCTAGAGAAAAGAAATGGCAATGCCGTAAAAATCGCTTGCAAGGTCCGTAAATCTCAGTAAAAACCTACAATAAAATGTCCGCTCCGAGATTGAAATACTAATCTGTGTTACAAAAAGGTGCTGAAAAATGTACAATATCAGAAAATAATCAATAAATGTGTTTTAAAGTTACACCGGATCAATTAAATCCAAAACATGCACTGCCCGTGAACTGTGATCCAAATGTCAATTTCCTACAATGACAAAAGAAATTACATTGTGTTTATTCCGTCTCTATACATGTTGTCTGTTCAAAGTCCCCACCTAAAAAGAAATAAAAAGACTAACTTTTCGTTATTATAAACCCGTGTCACGTGATGTGGCGCGCGCGCTGTACCTAAAATAAAAGAAAAACTTTCCAAACTAAACATGAAACTTCTCCGGTAACAATAATATAGACCCCATACAGAAACAAACAAACAAACAAACAAACAACCCCCCCCCCCAAATTCAATTAATTTTAAAGGGGAAAAGACCGCCTACAATTGCTTTTTAAAGCAATTGATTTATATTTATTATTATTATTTTTTTTTTTTTTCCGCCAAATTTTGTTCTTGCGATAAATGTTTGTTTCGCAATATGTCGCTTAGATTTTTTTCATATTGTATCGTATAGTTTATGCGCTTTTAAATTTCACCCTGCTAAGCCGAACCATTTTCTTTGTAAGAGTTATCTCCCTATTCACTGTTTGTCATGTGTGTGCATCTCCTTCGTAACAAAATAAGAAAGCGACAAAATTCTTTTTACAAATTGTTCGTTACATCCTCAGGAATTTTTGGCTAATTTGGATCGAAGCGATTCGATGAAATTTTATAGGAGTTATGTACCTTTACGGAATAAATTTGTCGGTATGTTTTTTTAACTCATAAACCGTTAACCGTATAACCCTGGAATGTTTCTATTTGAGTCCCCTGGGTCCTAACTTAGAAAATTAGGTCAAGGTCAAAGGTCAAGGTCATATTTTAGATTTTCATATGTCTTTGATTTCCCTATAATTCTTGAATGGTTATAGATACAGAAAATTTAAGCAGTGAAAAATGTTCAGTACTTCAAGGGGCAACTTTGTTACATTATGACTGTATTGGTTTTACCATTATGTAAGGGACATAACCCCCATTGATGGTTTATAAAAAGCCATTATTAGGCAAAACTCTTAAACAAAAGGTCCTTGACCCATAGGGTCTTTTGCAATGACATTGTGAAGCAATGACCTTGACAAAGGCCACAAGGTCAAAGGTCAAGGTCATGTACATATGTGATTTGGGGCACGACTTGAAGAATTTTATGTGTGTTTGCCAACCAACCAACCAAACAATCATGATCAATCAACAAATCATGATCATGATCAATCAACCAATCATGATCAATCAACCAATCATGATCATGATTAATCAATCAATCAATCATGTTTCCGTCTCATGTGTTTAATATAGGGTTCAAGATCTCCTTTGTTTCTTTTTCGCTGTTTCAATTGACCCTTTCCAACGTGTTTAACCAACCAACCAACCAACCAACCAACCAACCAACCAACCAACCAATCAATCAATCAATCAATCAATCAATCAATCAATCAATCATGATCAATCAATCATGTTTCCGTCTCGTCTCGTGTGTTTAATATAGGGTCCAAGATCTTCTTTGTTTCTTTTTCGCTGTTTCTATTGGCCCTATCCAACGTGTTTAACCAACCAACCAACCAATCAACCAACCAACCAACCAACCAACCAACCAACCAACCAATCAATCAATCAATCAATCAATCAATCAATCAATCAATCATGTTTCCGTCTCGTGTGTTTAATATAGGGTCCAAGATCTTTTTTGTTTCT